>JBAMHV010000019.1:9536704-9554092 GCA_037177535.1 Pseudomugil gertrudae
GTGTGATGAACTGCGTGTGAAGTCCTTAGAGACAACTTTGTTGTGATACTGGGCTATATAAAAATAAAATTGATTGAATTGATTGAAATATTTCTGTAACTTTTTGCTGCCAATAGCTGCTGGGAAATTATTTTTTATGGTGCACAAAGCTGCTGATTTAAACCATTTTTCACTTGAGCTTTAGATCTTTTCCAGTGATCTGTCATGCTCATATTGGTTGCTTTGGAGATGCTGCTGAAAATGCCTCACAATGTAATTTAGTTAGGCCTAAAAAGACTTCAGAAACAACTGCTAGACAACAAAAGGACAGAGTATTCAGCAAGTTATGTAAAAAAATGTGCAAAAAGTGAGGACAGATCTTCAGTGATGCAAATGATGACAAACTGCAAAGCTTTATGATGATGAGTTCAGTGTATTATGAGCATATTACCACATTCATCTCCTGCTCAGATTCCCTGTGCTTATGCTAAACACTTAAGTTGATGTTATCATAACACTCATCACTGCTGGTGGGATGCTTATTATGGGCTTGCCCTTGACTGTTCACTGACAGAGGAAGAGAGTGGGTGGTGCAGTGTTATGTGTGCCGGAAAGGAAAATGGGAGTTGTTTTATAATAACTATATAAGTACATCTGTCTCCTCTGCTTTCTTACCTGTAAGGGCCCCAAAATGGAGCTGGTTGTGTACATGAAGAAGAGTCGCAGGTAACTCAGCACATTGGCAAAGGCAAAAAGGCCCTCGGCCACCAGGATGGGATGGAAGGCGTCCCAGTCCTTCCTCTCAGAATTCTCCCCTTTGAACTGCAGAGCAAATGAATCATTTTATGTTTAGAGAAGCTAAACTGAGCTGAGGTCATTGTTTGCTGCTTTGTGATCTTTAAGACATAATAACCCCATGAACTGCACAGTTCATTGTTTGCGTATCCTCAAACATTTCTTGGTAAATTATTTGCTTAATTGTGTCTAATCTGTGCTCCGATGATTCCCTGATGTGCATTAGAGAGAGAGAGCTTATGTAATGCCCACACAGCACAGCTGCAGCACACAGCTTTGTAGAGGCTCCATGTTGTAGTCTTTCCACATAATTAGGTTACTCTTTCTGTTGTCTCAGTTCTTTTGCTTTGCTTGAGCTAACAAAAAACTGGAGTGTTAAAAAAATAGATGGTTGCTGGCTATCTGTATCAGCATCATCCAAGGTTGGTGTGGACTGCACACAAGCATGCCTCCATAACCTGGGTTTATTCTGACAATATTAATAATCCAGTGAACTTTGCAAATGGACACATAAATGCAACCATAAACGGTTTCAAAGGCTGTGTAAATTATACTTCTATTAATCTTTATGGATACTCTAGTGTTTGCTGTAATGCGTTTAATGTAAAGCACTTTGAATGGACTTTTACATAAATATGCTAAACAAATAAAAGCTTGTTTTGTTTTACTAAATAACCTATTGCAAATGTTTTCCCAAATTTAATATGAACCGAGATGTAAACAGCTGCAAGGAAGTCAAGAATTAACGTGGAACTACTGGTATTTTTCCACAAAAAGTGAAATCAACAGCTGAATCCAGTATTTGATTGTTTTTCTGCCTTTTTTACAGAAAAATATAGACATCACACCTCTTTATTTAGGGAGTATATGTGTGTGTAATGTGTGTGTGTACCTTGCTATGGGCAACAACCTTGAGGGCAAAGGTGGCTAAGTACAGTGAATTCATCACAAAGCTGAGTTGGTTCCTTGACTCTTCCAGAAAGTCTTCCAGCCCTTCGCACCACAGACGCTTCACGTCCGACCACACCATTCCTATAGGGATCAGAAATTCATCATCACACACACATGCACACACACGTACAGTATGACAGGAAAAAGGCGTTTTGCTGTCATCTGGAATATTTTTAAAACCTTTCCAGATTCAACCATAAGTCATCTCACAGAGGGAGCCCTGGGGAAACAGGAATGTATGAAACTGGAAAAAAAGGAGAGATTAAGGTTGTGAAAATGTGCTATTAATGAGATTTAGAGATGTGTGTGGAATTCAATAAGGATCAGTGTGTGTCTCCATTTATTCAACGTTGGAGATATGAGAGGAATCAAGGTGTGGTGTGCCAACTGAAAACGAGCAAAGCGGGAACAGGCTCTGACACATACGGCTCATTTTTCTCTCCTTTCATTTAAATGTGAGATCTGCAGCAGAAATGAAAGCAAGTCGCAACCATGCAGCCGAATGCAAATGCACACTTAAAATCCCACTGCATCTGAACTCCCCATTTGGCTCAGGGGAGTAGCAGAATGGATGGAGCAGGAGAAAGATGAGAGGAAGGGAACAGCATGAGAGAGAGAGAGAGAGAGAGATAGAGAGAACAATGGAAAAAAGGAAGAAAACTTCCTCTTTAACTCCTCATTACTGGCTATAAACATCTAACTCATGTAGAGACTGTAATAGCAGCTGCTCACATCCTAATAACATGAGGATGTTAGCTAAGGATAATCATTAGCAATCTCATCCTTTCCATTACACCCATCCTGCTTGATATGATGATGCTGAAAGGCCCCCGGAGCGCAAATATTACTGTTTTTTTAAATAAGGCAGCTTAAAAAAACAAGAAATGCTGAAGAAGTTTAAATTTCCCTTTGATGTTGCACTTTTTCAATCCTTAAGTGACTTCTTAAAGTTGATGTATGCTGAGAAAAGCCATTATACTCCTCACTAATGACCCAACTACTGATGTCACTCCAAAGCATATGGGACAGATTGGAAATCGCCCCACAACCACTTTCACAAAAGTAACAGAAGCTAACTGCCTCTACATCCGTTACACATCACGTCAAGTTTGGCTGTTGGGATGATTTATCAATCTGGTAATGAAAGGGATGAAACAGACAGGACAGAGTTGGAGAGAAGCAGGAGGCTCGAACCACATGCACAGCGAGGCCATTAATGAGACTGAATGTGCGTGATAATGGTTTCTTGGCAGAGCAGGAAGGTAGGGAGGTCCGTCTCCGGAGAGACAGCGTTCATTTCTAAGTGTCACTACCTAGCCACAACTGATGAGCCAGCTTGTGCACGTTTATGCAACCGTGCTTGCATGTGAGCTTAGTGAAGCCAGTATTCATATGGGCCACAGGGAGAAAGAAGAAGCTACTTCTTTCTTTCAATTAGAGGGAGAGCAGACAGATTGAATCCAGCCAAGCCAGGCTTTCTGATATTTACTACAGAAACTTTCATCTGTCCTATAAAGCTTGATATGATAATAGATACAGGATACCAAACTTTAGGCTGACCATAAGAGCAATCTTGTGATATTATTATATTTAATATTTTTTTATAACTGGATTCTTTTTGTAATTTCTTTTCATAGCTCTAATTTCTGCATTAAGAAATAAATAGTTAGAAATCAGACCTCCATGCATTGGAAAAAGAAACACACAGAGTGCATCATTTACTGAGTAAAGAGCTGACCTATGATCCAGATAATGAGAATGTAATCTATCATCTCCAGTGGGGGGCCCATTTCGTTTTTCGTGCCCTCGTTGTAGACCAGAGAGTACAGGTTCAGCAGTAGCAGGAAGGTGAAGTAGGAGGCGCTGTGAATGATGAACTTCACAAACGGAGTGTGGATTATCTGGCCCACGCGGGAGCGTGGCACCACCAGGTAACAGATGGAAAGAAGGGGCCAAAGTAGGGCCACAGTCAGGACCGTGGCTATCTTTAGACAGGTGTGTTTGCGTCTGTAGCTGGCTGTCTCTCCGAACCAGACGGTGTTGAGGAATTGCTGGCAGTTGGATTGAGCCACAAACTGTAAAGAGGAAAACAGAAGAAAATGACCAAAAGGAAAAGCTAAATTTATAAGAGTACTTAGGATTACTTAGATAAAGTATACAATCCTACAATACACATCCTCTTTGAAGTGACCTTATCAATGTTATTCTCCATCAATGCTATTAACTGGTCAAAGTTTTCATGAAGTGAACCTGGTAATAAATCGTCTCACGGCTCCAAACTCAAACTTTCAGTTCATCTTTGAGTCCATTCGCCTGGAGGAAGAACTGCCAAACTCGTTTCCCAAAGACAAGCATGACATGTTCTGCAGCAGCTGCTGCAGTGAACACATCTTAAACGGCATGTGTTTTTGTTTTCTCTCTACAAATGTCTGGATATTATTGACTGAGATCAGAGGTCAATACATCAGCTAATGCAGGAATGCAGATAAACAAACCTCTTTTTGGTTGTATTTGATGGCAAGTTTAAGTCGACTGAGGTTCATCCGCTCCTCCAGCAAGCCTCTCTTGTCGACGTGATCCTCGCTGGATGTGTGATTGAGAATCACTTCAAGCTCCCGGGAGTTTCGGGCCTGAGCTAGTAGGTCCTTAGCAAACATCTTGCACTGCTTTGCCAGCTCATCATAATCATTCCTGGAATAAAGGTTATATGTAACCTGTGACAGTTTATCTGGTGGCAATAAATAGCTGATGGATGTGCAGCAGTTGACCGTACCTGAACTCCACCTCCACAAGACTGAGTTCCCTCAGGTCAGCACTCAGCTCAAACGCTCGAAGTATGGGGTCCTCCTCAGTCAGCATGATGAGAGAGGGGCTGGCCAGGCAGCGGTAGATGTCGAGGCGAAACCTGAAGATGAACAATTTTTCAAGAAGTAAATTTGCTTTCCAAATTTAATGTTACGCAGAATAGCTCAGCAGATGTCATTACATCTACTGCACAATCTCACTTTATTTTTTGAATATTTACTGAATATAACTATCAGTTTAAGACAAAAGCTTTTAAAAAAGCCTCCAATAAGTGTTTTTGTATGTACAAAAAATAGAATTTAAAAATAAAAGGTTGAACTCTGTGTTTCAGTTTTTCTAATTGCATAGGAATGAATTGTCATAAAATGAAATTCATCACATTTTTTAATGAGTTTACAGTGTAAACACATTTACACATCTGCATTTATCCTTATATAAAAGAGAATTTCTGAGGAAACTGAAGAATTCTTTATATTCAGATGTCACAAAAAGTCAGACAGGATTTCAGGAAGACTGGTACCGTACATAGTCAGTATAATAGCAGTGTTAATAAAATGGTTAAAGAACATGATGCAACTACAAATACCATTTTTAGGAATGTTAAACATTGGCTTTTTTCCTTAATACCAAGTTTGTCCAACTCCTAATTTCTGATACTGATATCAATTGAAACCAGTATATTTTGCCCAGATCAGATATCTCTAGTCATTTCCCTAAATGAATCAGTAGGATATGTGCTTTTACAGTTTAGCTTGGAAAAAAACTGATCTGGGAGTTCTGGACTCACACAAATGCTGGTTTCTGTGCTAGCAGGTCAGAAAATGTGAAAGACAACCTCTAAAGATGATATGCAAGAGAGAAAATACATTGCTTGCTTGCTTGTTTTAGATGAATCTACTGTGTACTATAAAATGTTAATGAAAACTGAGAGAGCAAACTTTAACTGCAACTGTGATTCCAGAGAAAAGAATTAAGTAGGTTATATTGTTAATTTCGTTGATGCTGACGCTGGCTCAATGATAATATCATCATCTCATATTGTAAAATATGTAGCAAAAGTGAGTCTAACGGCAAAGAAAAACCTGTCTAACAAGATGATTCCATACTTTGGCAAAGAGGGAATATTCCACACTAATAATCCAATCCTTTTTCTTTAAAAAAAAAATGAGGGAACCATTACTTTATGGGCCAATCAAAGTAGCATGAAATCATGTCTGAGGAACTGCTGTAGTAATTTGGTTTTCTTGTGCAGAGGTTTGGGCTGGTCATGTAAAACTAATTGGAACTGTCAGTATTTTACAAATACCTTGCCGCTCACCTCAGAGGTAAAGGGACTAATGTACTGTGATGCACTTCTGCATCACTTCACATCTGAGTGACTTTAAAAGGAGCTGCATTTACTTCTGTTATGCACTGCAAAAATGTGCAGATGAGAGAAAAGAACACGGAGAAGCATTCAGTCTCCTGGCTGCTTCATTTGTACCTACTCTGACCTCTATGTTGTTTGGCAGAAAAACTGCAGACTGATTCATTTAGTGTGATGTGTGGGTGGCTACATTGCCCTGCTGGGAGAACAAAACTACCCAGCGGAGGAGATTAACCAAGTCTCATCTGCAAGTTGAGATGGTATCAGAAACAAAACTCGTTGCATTCCTGAGGAAATTGTGCCATTGTTGCGCTTTTTCTCTAAATTAGAGTTCAAATGTGCAGTTTGATGGCATTATTGTGAAGCGGGGCTATACAAATAAACATAAAATCGAATTGATTTGATATTATATTTCATTTCTGAGCCACAACAAATGCAAACATGTGAAATGGTTGTACAGTAGAGGAGTAACAGAGAGCTGAATAGATCATTTGTGTGCACTCATGCTGTAAAAAGAGCATTAAATAACCTCTGAATGTTCTTTGAAATCCTTCCTTTCAAGATACTGAGAAGACATTTACAAGGAGACACAATCGTTTCAGAATAGCTCACTTGACAATTGATTTACAGATGCTTTTAAACACCTATCTTTCTAAGGAAACTAAAACAACCAAAGAATCCTCTAGAAGCTAATGTTGACTTTGCCATGTTACATTAACAATAATTCTTTTAAAAACCTTGTGGACAAAGCTGTTCAAACATGTTCTTAATCCTAAATAATGACTGGTCAGTACCTGGAGTGCCGCAAGCTGTCCTTCTTGTTTTTGGCATTGCAAAGCGTGCACTCACACCCGACGGCATGAGGTCGGGGAAGGGAGATGTCCTGTTTGAGTAGCATAGTTAGGATCTCATAGTTGTTCCTGTGTGCTGCCAGAATGACGGGAGCCACGTCCATGGTGGTGGAATACTCTGGGTTCTGGATTCGCTGCATTAATTTCTGAGAAAAGACAGAACAAATCCGTAAAATACTGTGCAGAAACTACCAAAAAGGAGAAATCATGCTATTCTATTATCTGATCTTACAAGGATTTTTGTGAGAGAGAACATGAAATGAGACTTACAGCAATTGAGGGCTTAGAAGATCGCCTTGGCCTGTGGTTGAGAAGGATGTCCACAGCTCCAACCACCTCTGAGTCTATCGCCACCAACAAGGCATCTGTCGCCTTCACAGAAACAAAAACACAATTTTAAGAAAAACAAAACAAAAAAACAAGCAGCGTGAGTTTGTGATACTTGTGATGGTTACCTGGCAACCATGTTCAAGTAGAAGCTGCAGGATGTCAAGATTCTCATTCTCAATAGTGATGGTCACAGCGTCTCGTCCTAGCACGTCTACACTGTTGATGTTGAGCTCACCATGTCGGTTCTCCTCCAGCAGTTTCTTCACCATGTAGTAGTCGCCTGGCAAACACATCAGAAACAAAGTTACTAAAAACAGTTATTTCTACCAAAGTCTCATCTATAAGTTATGTACACACTGTAGTGACTACAGTCTGTTCCAGAGGCCTCCTTTAATCTAGTATAACAATAACATCTCCCTTAAAGGACAGTTTCTGTTGCTGTGCCATGTTTATAGAGACTTTATATGGTCACAGGGGCAGTTACTGACAACTTCAACCTGTGACATGTGCAAAAGTTATCAATGAAACACTTGCCAGGCCTGCTTAGTTGAGAACAACCATGTGGCTTTCCTATTTTACTGACACACCGTCTGCCTTGTCTCGCTTCTCTTCAGCTTGTTTGCATTACCTCTCCATGTTGCAAGCTGAGCAGAGTCAGCAGATGAGAGGAAAACTTTCAGCAGGCAACATGTCCGAGATAATACTATAGGCAGCTGATGGAGTTATTCCGCGGGGGAATAATAAAAGAAAGAAAAAAGTGAATGTACAGCTTGCAGGTTGTAGATGGGCCCAAGTCAGTATCCTATAATAAAAAAATGCACTATCATAAAAGAAAATATACTTTAGGTGAAATAAGATTAACAAAAAGACTAACCTTTCTCGCATGCAAGCAGGAAGAGCTTCTCATCCAGCGTGGTTTCCTCCTTCACTTCTCTCACGTCTTTCAAGGCCAGAAATTTGTCCGGAGAGGAAGCGTCCGTGCCCTGATACAGAGCTGCCATTACGACGGAGAGCGAGTACGGACAAACACTGATGTGCATCCCACTAGAAACCATCACATAGGAAAGCCCGTCATATGTGGTGACTTAAGAGCAATCTTTTCCTTAGTTTGTTTGTTTTTATTTAAAGTTCTCCGCGATAGGTTACAGCGTCGTCATCATCCGAACAAATCGACGCTGCTAGTCGCAAACAGCGTATGTTTCTTCTTCGTGGTTTAATATCGGCTTTTCTTGCTTGGTTTTGAGCCTAAAACACGGTTAATCGAGGCAAATGACTGATGGAGTCCGCCAAACCGATGCGACCGTCTCCTTCACCGTGTTTACATGCACCATCTTCTCACTGGCGATGCAGCCTCACTGAGTATCATTCTGGTCCTGATGCTGCTGATGCTACTGCGCATGCTTGAACCTCCACCTGCGCGCGTGGTCGATTCACGGGCACAAAGCCCCGATGATTCATGATTACGTAACAGTACTTCTTCGTACTGATCATGGTCTGTACAACGGGCAGCATCAGATATGCCTAAAATACATGTTATGCCTGGCTGCACGTCGTTACATTAATCATGTTTGTCATTGTCAGTACAGGATGACGCAGCATTGAAGTATATGTTTTAGCCACCCAGATGGGCTTTTTAGATGCATTTAATCAGAATAATCTGATAGGAAAAAGAGTAGATTTCTCCTGTGGTTTCTGGTCTGCACAGAGTTGTTTGCCTACACCAGCATACATTAGTTGAGGAGAACATTAGAGCGTAATTGATGTGTTTGGACATGCATGGATGAGGTTTACCACATATGGGAAAGGAATGATATCTAAAAGAGCTGTAAATGGTCCGCAGCAACCTTTAAAGAAGCATATAGCTCTCTTTGTGGATCATTTGCTTTACAGATTTCACACAAACAACTTTAGATAAATAACTAAGGGACTGAGAGGTTGACAGGAAGCACTTTATTCACAATGCACAAAAAATCAACAAAGCTAATCAAATATTAACTAATTTGCTAAGAAGTTATAATTTCCTGTGTTATGCATGATTGCATGTTTGTGTTGACAGAAGGAAATATGAGCAAATCGTTGTTTTCTGTGCTACAGGAGCTCTGTATGAGCTCTGACATTACCTGACTCTTGACCAGGTCGTTGCAAAACTAAGTGTCTCAAGCAATTAATTAATTGTCTTCTATAGAATACCTACTAAAGTCAGCTGCCATGTTGTTAACAATAACCATGACAACGGGTGGATAACTTTGAAGGCGTTTTGTGACCTTTAAGAATAAAAAAACATGCTTTTGGCATTTTTGAGCAGTACAAGCCTGTACAAAGAGTGAGAACCTCTTTGGTATGTGGAGATCACGGAGCTATATTAGTACTGTTTGTAACGGTTTTGTGTCTGAGGACATCAGAGGAGTTGAAATGTTTCTTCCAGCAGAGGGCAGTCTGCACAAAGGTTTGCTATTAAAAATATCCGCATTGAATGAGGGCCACAAAACGAGCATCTGGTGGACATACAGATAAGCAGCACACGCACAGCAACTCGTGAAAGTGTTTCTTTAATCCTGAACTTTTCTCTTATTGATGATCACAATGATCTGTATTCCTGTGATAATTATAAATAAATACATTTGAAATGAAGTTAAATAAAGCCATAAAAGTCTCTAAACTCATATTTATATTGAGATGTTTTTTTGAGAGCCTTTTCATTCATAACTTTTTATTTCCTTTCACTTGTGTCGGGCTATAATCCCAAACAGGCAAGCCTCTTAGACAAGATGATTTTCAGTCTGCAGAGCATGTGGTTTCCTCTGTTTAAACCCAATCCCAGGACATTTGCCAGCTCTGGAGAAACAGCTGTCAGACATCACATTTCAGCTGACTAACCCAGACGGGAGCGTTTCCATCATTGTTTGATAGAAAGATCCGTATTCTTTAGCACTATATTAAGTAAAACCTGCACTAAATAGTTTATCTAAAAGAACCAATAGATTTGAAATACAAAAAAAAAAATGTTTTCATGCTTCTTTGGGCTGCTGTTTAAATTTTGAAGCCTTATTTTTCCTATGAATCAGCGCTATAATAACTGTAGTCATGAACTGGTTGTGGATGCGTATAACAGGGAAGTCAAGAGCTTATAGGACAACAACTTAAAATAGATATAAGCAGCACCATGATGCAAAAAAGAGAGAAATGTGCCTTAAAAGTCTGAAACAACGAGAAGAGCGCCTTCGCTGGTATAAGAATATCCGAAATAAAGGGGTGGAGCACAGCTACAAGACTGCAAACAGTGAGGTGGGCCCCTCAGAAACACAACAGCATCCACCGCCTACCATTTCTGTGTTTTGTGGAAGCCTCTACTAAACGTGATGGACGGACTGAACCTCCAATGACGCAGCTCGCTTACGCACGACGCACGCCACGCACCAATACGCTCCTTTGGAAGGCGGATCTTTCTTCCTGCATTCTTCATAAAACGGTTCAGTTAGCGAGTTGAATGAGTCGCACAGCTATACAGAGACACGTCTAAAAGCCGCAACACAGGAGGGATTTACCGTACCGTTATTTTAGAAAGATTTGCTCAGGTTCGTGCGCCCTGCGTGAATCTAACCAACCTGCGTTTTTCCATTTTTTTCCACCAAAAAACACATAAGGATGGCGCTGATGGTGACTGCGCAGGGATGCCGCTGAACATGGACAAACAGGGCGTCTGTTACAATGAAGAAGGCTCCTTCCTTTTTGTTTTGAACGCAGGCTGAACCCACTGAATCACTGCAACGCTCGGTATGGACATAAAGGTTCTTATCATCCACCGCGTCTATGAAGACCATTGCGCACTGCAGTGAGAACTGTATATCCTGCTGTTGCTTTGGTGGTGAATATATCAGGCTTCCTAATAAGCTGGTGCTGAACTGGGTATAAATTCCCAGCACAGCCTGCTTACACACACACACATACGCGCACACACACGCAGTAGAGCTGTGGTGCATTGTAGATGTGAAGAGCTTTGGCCAGTGGTGAGAGCCACTCTCCGAGGGTCCAAATGAGAGGCAAACATTATCATCAACCACCGAAGTTGACAGCTCCTTGGGAAAAAGATGCAGGCTTCGGGAGGAAGCTTAAAACCTACAGGAATCATACAAAGATAATAGCACAGCCTGGGATCGTGATGAAAGTACTCCGCAGGAAGAGGATTGTTTTATTTATGGCCTATTTCTTGCTGCTGGTCCTCACCATGCTTAACTTGGCTAATTATAAATGGACTAAAGAGCCACAGCAATGTAACCATCAGATGAGGAGCGCCACTTATCAGAGCAGATCAGACATTCGCTTCCTTTATAGGCCCTCTCTGGTTAAAAAGAGACAGCTTATCTATGTCCTGACCACCTGGAGGTCAGGATCTTCCTTTTTTGGGGAGCTTTTCAACCAAAATCCTGAAGTGTTCTTCTTATATGAGCCAATGTGGCACATCTGGCAGAAACTGTACCCTGGTGATGCTGTGTCTTTACAAGGTGCTGCCAGAGACATGCTTAGCTCCCTATACCGCTGTGATCTATCTGTGTTTCAACTTTACAACAGCCCCGGAGGCAAGAATTTTACTTCTTTAGGACTATTTGGGGCCACCCTGAATAAAGTTGTGTGCTCCTATCCTCTCTGCTCAGCCTACAGGAAAGAGATAGTGGGAATGGTGGATGATAAGGTGTGTAAAAAGTGTCCCCCTCAAAGCCTTAGACTGTTGGAGGATGAATGCCTAAAATATAGCACCATAGTCATTAAAGGGGTCCGCATTTTGGATGTAAATGTCCTGGCCCCTCTCATGGAGGATCCATCTTTGGATTTAAAAGTGATACATTTGGTCAGAGATCCGCGTGCAGTTGCCAACTCCAGGATCAAATCCAGACACGGCCTGATAAGGGAGAATTTACAGGTTGTCCGCAGCAGGGACCCTAAACTTCGCCGAATACCCTTTGTGGATCCTGGTCATAAAGCCAACAAGAAGGATGGCTCTGATTATCACTCCATTGGAGCAATGGAAGTGATTTGTGACCGCACCTCTAGGACTTTGAGGACTGCTTTAAACCCACCCAGCTGGTTAAAGGGGAAGTTCATGGTGGTGCGGTACGAGGATCTGGTGGAAAACCCAGTCAAGACCCTGAGAAACATCTACCGCTTTGCTAACCTCACCACCAATCAAGATATTGAGGCGTTTGCACTAAACATGACCAGTGGCCCCAACTCCTCATCTAAGCCATTCATAGTCTCCTCCAGGAATGCCACACAAGCTGCTAGTGCATGGAGAACAGTGCTGAGCATTCAACAGATCAAACAAGTGGAAGACTACTGCCACCATGCCATGTCTGTTCTCGGGTATGAAAGGGTGAGAACAGCTGTGGAGGCCAAAGACTTGAGTAAATCCTTACTGACACGCTCCAAATTATGAAAGCATCCTCACCACCAAAGACCTTTAAGTTTGCATCCAGTGCCGTTTCTTCTTATCGTGGAATTAAAGCTTTACTTCCAGTGTTTAAGGAGCTCTAATGGCCACATTTGGAATGTATCCTGTTTTCCTCAGTTGAGCTGCTGTAGTATTTGAAGGGGTTATTTTAATTTTTTTTAATAAAACACTGGATGTTTGAACATGTAGGGCCTGTGAACAATGACTTGAATGGTGAAGCTGCAGCTATATAAAAAAAGCAACTGTATATTTCCTGTATCTTATGATGACTTTTAAAGTGGATGTGTTATTTTTGAATGTTAAAAAAATAATGTGTTACTTTTTTTAGTCTCCATACTGTCTGTAAAGGTGGAAATAATTGATAAAAACATAAAATCATTATTTTTAAGATCTGGGTGAATTCAGAGACAATCAATGAATTGGTTTGTTGATGTGCCATAGGTAGAGGTGTCTTCAGAACAGCATTAGTTCTATTTCTATCTTTAAGGGGGAAAAGAGGATTTTTTTTCCTTTATTTAATTTTTTTTTTATTTTTGTCACTAAGTCCGTGTAGGATGATATCATGCACTGTAGAAATTGTCATAACTCTGGGACTGGAAAGTCTCTATCTCTCAGTGTCAGTGTGAGCAGTCTGTTCTACCATCAAATGTTTACAATTGCTTGCTCTAATGAAAACACACATCTGAGAATATTGCATTCAGTAAAGATCACAGTAAACAAAGACAGTTTATGCATCATGCGGCTTATTTTGAATCTGAATTGGTGCAGTGGGTCTTAAATGCATGAGGCAAAAGTCACATGACTGTTCAAATAACAGATAACTCCTGTTGGCTGTTATATTCTTATATCCAAGATTTGTAAAAAGAAAAAAAAAACATAATTTTAAAGCTGTTTCAGAAACATTTTTTGCATTTACACTTCTGTGCCCAACCTCATGATGTGAGAACCACTGTGCTTTCAGACATTTGCTTCCACTTGCAAAGTTTAAAGCCTGTCTTTACAGCAGGGGTGTTGTAACCCTGGTCCTTCCCGGCCGGAATTCTGCAGGTTTTTCATGCATCCCTGGTCCAGCACATCCGATTCAGATCAAATGGATCCGATGGCTTATCAAGATTTGCACACTGATTCATTTGTTTGAATCTGGTGTGTTGGAACAGGGAGATATGGAAAAGTTTCAGGATTAGGGTCAAGATTCCCCACCTCTGCTTTGCAGTAAAAAGAATTTTCATTTGCATTCAGCATTACTCATCTCAGATGAGAGAATGTAACCTAAGGTTAAAAAAGAGCCTTTGTTTAGTTTTATATATATAAAAAAGAAAATACTGTGTTAATTTTCTCATGGAATATACTGCAGCAGCACATATAGCCAACTTCTGAGTGCAACATCCTACCTGAAAAAAGCGAGAAAAATGTGCATAGTGTGCTCTGCTCGGTCAGCTAGTAATCAAAAATGGCTACAAGCAGAGCAGCTACTCATCCTTTGTTTGATGCAAAGTAAAAGTGGCCACCAGGCAGGTTTATACTAACAGGTCTAAACTGATGTAAAGAAGTAAAAGCTGCAAATGAGTCATTTTTGGCAGTTTGGGAAAGGTGTTTTTTCTATGGAAACAGAATGGCTTCATGGAAGTTGAAGCTGTAAAATGCACACATAACCCGACAGATAACATAGATTAAAAAGAAAAACAAAAGAAGTGCAGTATGCTGGCCCTGTTTACTGGCAGTCATTTATCTTCCACATGATTACCGTACTATCTGTAGATCTGTTAAAACTATTGCAAGGAAACTGACTTTATGTCATCTGCTTGCACATGAATGTCTGCCTGTGAGAAGAAAACAAAATAACCACTATGGGGTCGATTTATATAAAAAAGAAAATCACCAGTAAAATTATATATGATTAAAACCTACGGGATACAGCTTTGTGATGACAAATTCATAGAAACTTCAAATAAGAAGCAAGCGAATAATATATGTCTGACACATTATACAAAGAAACAGTTGTATGTTAATCTGACTTTTTTACATTTGATCTCATTAAATTTGAAACCGCAGTTGATTAATGGTGCCTAAGTTCCAAATTTGCATATGAATGCCTTTCCTGAACAACGGTTAAAGCGAGAAGCTGTAAAAACCTTTGTTGTGCTGGATGGACGGCATCAAAGAGAATTTTGACAATAAAACACCCAGAATCATAGAAACCAGAAACAATCCCATATTAGCATAAAGGCATCTTTTTAGGACAAACTGTTCTGTTTTCAGGACCTTAATGCGAAGACTGAAGATCAAATGCTTCTACTATCTTTTTGTCTTCTAGCTTAGAACAAAAGTAGATTTATAACATCCCTCCAAAGAAAAGAAAGCAGAACACACTGTATATATGTGCTGCAAATGAGACCTAAAACAGAGTCTGTTTCCATTAAGGCACTCATGCATTTGTGGCATGAAAAGAAAAGCTCTAACTTCAAGGACAGTGGCGTTATTAAAGCAAGAAAATAAACATACAGTATTCACAAAGACTCACCTTCAAAGATTGTGTTTGTGCCGTGCAGCACGCTGCTTCACTCAAGGCAAAAAACAAAGATTTAAAATGACAGACAAAAGAAAACTGCAATCTTTAATTAAAAAAGTCAGAGGGCAACTCACGTGATCTCTTTTTTCAAATACTATAAAAAAAATATGTAAGCACTCGGAAGCATTCTGGCCACTGCAGAATGATAAGCAAGATGCAGATGGCATGGGGGGGTAATAAATTCAGTGGAATACATTTGAATCAGTTAAAAGGACTGTAGCAGGAAAACAGAGCAATAAAAGTTTAATAAGGGGCTGGGGAGAAGTGAAGCAAAGCTTGTAGAAAAATATAATTTCAGCTGATTAAGGGAAATACTGGAACCTTCAATCAGTGTATATTTGATGAGTGGGTCCCTTTAAAGCGTGAAACCAACACATTATGTAATCAACTGGCATAAAGCTCCTCTGCATGTTATTAATGTGTGCATTTTCACATGTCATGCTGTGTTTTCATTTGGCTCTTAGATAAAGGCCCTTTGAACATCTCAATAGGAGCTATGAAAATAAAGAAAACTGGAGCAAAGTGAGCCACGTCTCACCAGCAGAGCAGCAGGAAGAGCAATGGCCTCTTTAATTTATTTTCTCCTCCTAGTATGAGTGCTTCTTAGCATGCATCTAAGCACATGGGGGCTGCGTGACCTTTTGGGACCCACAGCAACTCAAACCCCTGCTCGATTGCTTTCAGATGCCCTGACCAGTGACCCCTTTCTCTGTGGGAGGTGGTGCGTTAGCATCATGGGGAGTGGGGGGGATGATCCCACAGAGGGGTTAAAAAATTCCCAGGAAATTTCAAGCTTCCATGACTTCAGTCGGACCAGTGCCAAGGCAGAAGTCTCCTTCTAGCCGGTCATCTTAGTACTTTGATATCCAGTCGCCTCCCGTTGATGCAAGCTCTTTTCCCTGCAAGTGGAAGTTGGAATAATCTGAAGCTGTATGTTAAGTAGCCTTTTTAAGTCTCTGCATGAGGAGCGACTGCCAAAGAACCGATTGGTAGAAGGTTAAAAAGAGACAAAAATAATTTTCTCATATTGTATAAAAATGGGTCATTATCTTCTTTCGGGAAATCAGGTCAGCCAAGCACTTGATTGAAACCAAAGAATTATGTGTCAAAGAATTAGAGGGGTGTAGAAAGAAACCATATGTTAATGGTCACAGAATCAAATCAACAGACTCCTGACTGCTCGATGATAAAAAATTACACCCTTCACGCCTTCAAATCTCTCTAATCAAGCCAGACTTCAGTAGGCTGATGATGATCTAGTGTCCTCTTTGTTGCAGCTGTTTATAATGACATGTTGGTTTTTAGCTGTCAGAGTTCTGATAGTTCTAATTAATAACCACTTTTCTCCAAGATCTCTTATTTTATTGCAACTGCACAAAATCACGCTTCACCAGTGTCATCAAGTCTTTTTTCAATAATCTGCAGTTTGCAAGTGCTTGGAAACACAGACACATACTTTGAAACCTAATAAGATTTATTTGTAAATGACAAGACAAATATAGGAAGGAACATGAGGCTGAAAAGGGAAGGATCATGACATTATTGTGATGTGCACGGTGAGATCACTTCTATGCAGTGTCCTCCTGCTCCATGCAGGAATAATACTGGAGAGGGGTTTTAGTTGTAACTGCTGGAGCTCCTTGCTAATCCAAATAGGTGTCAAATTACAGTATGTGTGTATGTGCGTGTGTGTGTGTGTGTGTGTGTGTGTGTGTGTGTGTGAAGAGATGCTGAGCAGTTCTGTGGGGGTTTCTAAGCTAAATGTCGTTTAGCCACCTTCGCAGCAAGCATCACTCTCTCCTAGCACATCCCACATGTTTCCTCTTCCTGACCTTTCATCACTGGTGGAGAACTTTCACTTAATTATCATTTTAAAAAGAATTTTTGAAAGTCCTGAATTTAATGACACTGTTTACCAATTAGATAAAGAAAAACACCATAAAATAAGCTTCAGAGTTGAGACACAGACAGGGACAGATGTATGATTGCCATTTATTTTTCCTTTGCAATTTTTTAGAAAGTAGGTTTCTGTTTACAAAAACAGCTAAATTGAATGAAAATTTGACTGTGCCTACACAATTCTGTGCAAGTAAAAGACAAATTCAATAAAATGAACACAGAAAGCGATTATTTTAAATATAGAAATGTTTTGAATTTTTATTTCATCATTTTAAAATGTATTTTTATTATGTAATATTATGACTATTATTTCCTAGAAGAAATTATAATATAATATAATATAATATAATATAATATAATATAATATAATATAATATAATATAATATAATATAATAT
>JBAMHV010000019.1:9638643-9667771 GCA_037177535.1 Pseudomugil gertrudae
TTATCACATTAGTGTGTAAGGACAGACAGTATTATTGGCCAAGATTTGTACCCTTTAATTTGAATTATCCCAACAACACTGGTGTTACATTTGCCTGGGGCCACATTAACATTTTGCTATTCATTCTCAGTTTTTAATCTGCTGAGAGCTGTATACCTCAACAAGTCTCCTCCTAACCAATTTGTTTTGGATTATAGTTTATACCAATAACAATTCCAGCCATTACTTGATCAAAGACTTGTGCTTGAAAAATATAAGCATTCCTTAGATTATTAACTAAATTGACTAGATCGAGAGATTTCTAAACGTATTAATAATGCAGTGCTTTTTTTTGTGCAAAGTTGTGCCCTTGGTTTCTTCAATGGAAAAATAAATTACTATACTTCTACAAAGGAACTTCTCTGTACAGTTTTGAATAAATTTTTCTTTAACAGTAGGCTAATTGTGGTGCCTCTGCAAGGTTATTTGACAAGGGAACTATGAAAATAGCTTGATTCACTTAGGACATTCTGCTGGTGGTTGATTTCAATGTTTCTGATTGCTCAGCAGGGGGAACGTCTTGTAATTGTAGCCTAAAAGCTCCCACAGGAGCAGTGTGTTTTTGTGTTTTACATCCAGACTTACCAGTTTATTTCAAGACAAAGCAACTTCTGCAGCAGATTTGGGTATATGAGGTCAGGTAATCAATTGCATTTCCTCCCTCGTGAAACAGCCCCCCTCTCAAACTACAGCTTGTTTTAATCCGCCCAAGTGTAGCCTCGGATAGTTGGCATGTTCGTCTTGCATCGGCATCAGCGTGGATTTAAAATTAATGACAACTTTTTATTTTTTCAGTAAAAAAAAAGAAAAGATTGACAACTTTTGAAACTTTATCAGGGTTGTGGAAAAGTGTTCCTGTTTAATTTAGGAAAAACAAGAATCTAGGACAAGTGTTCACTGAATGCCCTTCCAAACAGCTGCGTCATTTCGGCTCAAAGCAGATATTATTGATATTTCCATTAAAACCTCCATTATTTGGTTTGGGTCAGAGATGAATGGGCTCGTGTTTATAGAGGGGATGTGGCTAATTGCTGCTTATATTTTGAGGACTAAATTTCCCATTAGAGTTGTGAGTGTAGCTGTCACTTCCATCTATCACCATCTATGTGTTCTCCGTACTGAGGCAATCCGGCTCTGGCTGAAAAATGTTTTTGTGATCAAACATTATTGACTTGCTCAGTCAATAACCTTGGCAACAGTAGTTCCTCTTTCCAGCAAGAACCACACATCACAGCACAGGCGGGTTGGGGTTGTGGGGGCAGGGGAGGCTTTTTCCGAGCTTTGGTTAGGGCTTTGTGGTAATGCCGGCAGTCTTGCGAGTAGATTCATTCAGTCAGACAGAGAACTGCCACTCTGTATTCAAGCGATCTACTTGCAGTCATTTCAATCACAAGAGCAATAACTCAAACTTTTCTCATCTTGCTGTCTATTAGTTAGACACTTGTTATATCTCTTTCTTCCTTTCATTTTGCCCATTCCTTTCTTGTATTTCAGCCCCCACCCCACTTCCGCCCCACAGCCTCTCTTTGCATTTCCAGTGGAATTAATCAAGCATGTTCTTGTGTGGCTTGACTTCATTATATTGTAATGAAGCTTAGCCTCAGGTGCAGTGAAGGAAATGGCTTAAGCAGAAAGCAGCATTGCACTTGTACGCTATTATCTTAAACCAGTTTTGTACAAAGGGATGTGGTACAGATTATTCAAGATAAAAAAAATTCATTTCAACTTCCTCTTTCTTATCAGTTACTGCATTCTGTCAAAACCTAAGTTTAATAAAAGTTGAAATATTCGTATATAACAATGTCATCTTCCACTCTTTCGACCTTTGCCATTCTGTTTTAAGTTTATACAGAGCCTGTTGCTTTATCTGGTGCCTTTTCTGTCCCAGTAATGAGCCATTTTGCAGTTCCTAACATCTGCCAAACTTGGAACGTTTTGCATTCGAGACTCATCTTCCATGCACTAGGAGTCAGGCATCCTTTTGATTCACCCTCTTTCTTTGCATCTCTTCTGCAGCACTCACCGCATACTTTGTGGACTGTGCTTGCTGACAAACTTTCTTTCTCCACTTTTGGCAGTGGCCGTGTCTGATGAAAGGTAATTTGGTGCTTATTCTAAACATAGAATATGCTTGCCTCCTTCATGCACAGGAGCTGTAGAGGAGTAGTAGTATAGGGGGAGGGTTAAGGTTTAATCAGAAACACAGGTTTTCTGCAGGCACAGTGAGGTTTGTCCAAAAGAAAACACTGCTTTTGTATTCAAGTGGGCAGCATCTGTGGTTGAATACAAAGCATCTGGCTTTACTTTAGAGCTTAAAGTGAACTTTACCCTTGTCAAAAACTTGTTGAGGGAGGCAACCCTGCCCCTGCAGCCCCTCACCGTGCCTTTCTCTTTGCGCATTACAAAATAAAGTCTAATTAATAGGGTAGTATGTCAGCGTTTTGACATTGGGCTTCAGTAAACTGAATTATTTTTACTCTAATCTTCACATTTTCACCATGACCGTTTCTGCTGCGGGAACTGCATATAAAAACCACAATCTAGATGGCCGCATATCAGTTAGCGCACTCCTGCTCTAGTTTACCAAAAGCATAGGCGAAAAGGTTACGTATATGGGATAGATTTGTGCATAAAGCTGGCAATATTGCAAGCTTGTAAACACTCCACTAGGCTTTCATTAACAGAGAAAGTCATGTGTAAATGTCACTTAAAAGTTATTAGGATAAACCAGGTAATGTCCTCGGGGTAAATGTGGCTTAAATGTTTATTCTGGCATAGAGGGAGGAAGCTGTGCATCCTCCCCGTGTAAGCCGCAACTATGCGCATGTCATTATTACACGTGTCCAGGTCTTGTTCTAACTTGCTCCGGCTATCTGTTGCTTTCTTGCAGTGATGCAGAGAAGTACTTTCTGGCCCTGCTGAGGTTATGTTACGTGGATTTTGAGCCCTTTATTCCCTCTATTTAAATGTCATATCTGCTTCAAAAATGTTGCAGTCTTTCTGCGCCCGACTGCCTGTGTCAGACGTTAAATGGCACTTGAATTCGGCTCTTATAACAGCAGGGTATTCAGTTTTCCTCTCAAGCAATCGGCTTTCTCTCACTCCCTGCAGCAGCATGCACACGCATACTTTTGACTTGTATTGAAGTTGTTGTTAATCAAATGTAATAGTGATTAGCCCTAACTCTTATCTCGTAATTTATCAGATTTGCTCTTTATTATAAATATAAATAGTTGAACCTGAGTGAATATTCTAGCAACTCTTAATTTCTGTCAATGTCTTTTCATGTATTTATTAATTTTTGGTGTGAACCTCAAGATCTTTTGGTTAGTGAAATGATATTTCCTGCATTTTAGTTTAGCTTCTGAGGTGTTTTTAGCTTGAGTACTATATTCAGATACTGTCTCCCAAACTGAGGGTCCCATGATGATTTCATGCGTTGCCAGATCATTATAAAAATGGCTTTTTATTTTTTAGGGCTGTCAAAATGAGCATGCATGTTAATGCACGCTGATTAATATGTGAAATGAATGAATGCATACAGTTTCACTGCATAAACAAAGTGATTATTCATTCTATGATGTTCTTGCCATGTTAAAAATCTGAAAGTCAGCATTAACTCGGGGACAGATGCTGATTTTGGGCATATGGATTTATCTTTTTCTAAAGTGGTGAACTGAATCCATCATTTAATCATTTTCTGATAGTTTCAAGCCTTCCATTTATAATTATCATTGGTTGTCCAGAATTTTAACCTTCATCTTGGTAAGAGAAGCTGATTTTGAGCACACTGGTGCTTTGTAAAAGCTGCTAACATAATCCACAAAGAAACACTTTATTTCTATGAACATTAACATGTACTGTCAGGGGTTGTTGCTCATCAAGTTTGGGAACTAGTGCTCTAAATCATGCAATCATAAAGAATAAAATGTTATTTTGCTTACTTAAATTGTGAAATTAAGTCTACTGTTAAGCAGTGTTTCAAAATGCCTTTCAGATGGCTTTATACCGTCTTATTTATATTACAGGGAAGAAAGTGTAATGTCACTTTGCTCAGCTTTTCCAGAGAACAGAAAACTGCTTGAATTGTGTTTTTCATTTCCTTCAAAACAAGTTCAGAACAGCTGTCTTTAGCATCCTCGTTTTGGATGTGGTCTATTTTTACATTACTCATGTTGGCCTACTCAAGGTATTTTCAGGCACAAGCGAGAAGAACAAGTGTATTTAACTCTTATCTGACACCCTCTCACGGGCACACGTCTCTCACAGCTGCTACTCTCTTAGCTACGTTTAACCCCCTAAGTCTTTACAGATCTCGGCCCCTTCGATCTGAAGGCAAAATCCAAGAAACACATCGACACACACTTTAATGGTGTTGGTCCTTGTTAACCAGGCCCTCACACGTCAGCTGTCTTAATAGGCGTGTCTTAATGAGCTCTAATTAAGAATGGTTAATTTGCAAGGCCTGAGTCATTGTCTTTCTGAAAGCGCCGTACAAGACGCTTTACTGAAAGCTAATTGGGGGGTTCTAATATTGCTTCATCAGGAGCTTCTTCAGAGCTTTGTTCCCTTTTTTCTTCTACTCATTCCTCTTACAGTTTCACTTCTTTGCTGGCATCAGTTCAGCTAGGACATCCAAGGATCCTCTCCATCACAAGCGTTATTTTAGGGACACTAGCCATTTTCAAAGAAACGACTTCAAAGCGTGTTTTAAGGGAAGCAGGGCAGTGCTGATCAAAGGTTAAATTTTTCACAGCGTGATTCTTTTCACAATGCATAGTGAGATTTCTCCAAGATTATCAGGATATAAGTTATGTCTGCAGTAAGTTATTTTGTTGAACACTGGAAGAAATGTGATGGATACTTGTATGTTTGCAGACAAGTCCTATGAGATTTTTTATTATTTTGGGGGGAGGATGTACATTTTTTTCTTAATTTGATCACTGCCACTATACATTTCTCTTTTGCCATACTTGTTTGTCTTGTTTTGGGGGAAACACGAGATATTCTTTTACAAAGAGAGAGCAACAGCATAAACAGGTTTGTTGCATTGGCTTTGGGCCAGCTCAATTTGTCTCAAAAAGTAATAAAATCTCTCAAATGACTCAACCAATTCAAATTTGTGAGGCAATTTTGTATATTGGATAAAGGTGTTTTGTGCTATTGGTTTCATCACATTTTAGCAATTGGAGTAAGAGGGAAAAATTAAATAAAGTTTTTTTAAATGAATATGACAAAAAGGACAATTTTGGATTCATGAAATGTATTTTCTTTTCATTTTACCCAAGGTAATAGTTTTTTTTCTTCTCTCTTTTGTTTAATTTCAGACACATTTGTTCGAGTTTGCGCTCAAACATCAAGAAGAGAAAACATGATGCAGTGGCCACTGCCTGGAGCTGGCACAAGGCAGCTGTGCCCACCATGCCCCTCCGCCCCACTTTAGAAGCATCCCCTGTGCACCATGACGGAGAGGCATTGAGGTTCACTCCCTGACGATCATCTCAGTCCTCTCCTCTCCCTATCCCTTAGCACCCCTCCATTCCCACATAACCCCATCATGCTGCGCTTCTTGCCTCTCAAGCTTGGTCGCCTGTACCGCTGCCTGAAGCTCCTGTTGTTGGTGGGATTGTCTGTCATTTTGTTGATGAACACCCACACACTGTTCGCCTCCTTCCAAAAGAATGAGCTCACAGACAGGCGATTCATTAACCTCAACAAGTGTCCCGCCTGCTTTGGCACAAGCTGGTGCCGCAAGTTCATGAACGGACAGGTTTCCTTTGAGACTTGGGGTCGCCTGCGATTTCTAGACGTATTCAATGTCAAGAATGTTTACTTCGCACAGTACGGAGAACCCAGGGAGGGAACTCGACGTGTGGTGCTCAAAAGGCTCGGCTCCAACCAGGAGCTCGCCGAGATTGACCAGAAAATCTGCAAGAGGGCCACAGGAAGGCCACGCTGTGATCTCATCCAGGCCATGTATAAGACTGAGTTTGCCAGGATCAACGGGGACGTTCGTCTGCTTACTCCAGAGGTAGTGGAGGGTTGGTCAGACCTGGTGCACTGCCCCTCACAGAGGCTGCTGGACCGTGTGGTTCGCAGGTATGCTGAGACCAAGGACTCAGGCAGCTTCCTGCTGAAGAACTTAAAGGACACAGAAAGGATGCAGCTGCTCATGACTTTGGCATTCAACCCAGAACCTCTTGTACTACAGGTACTGTCTTTTTAAACTTTCTTAAAACTATTTGTGTGTGTGTGTGCACAACCCTTTCAAGTCAAGTAATATTTGACTGTTACCATCTACGAGGTAAATATTTCATGGTGATTAAGGGGATGTCTGTCAGCTGATCTAGGGCACCAGGTGTTTTTTTAGTAATTGATAAGGCAACAGTTGCTAGATTGTGTAAGGAGGATCACAGCGTCAGAACAAAGCAGGCCAGGGTGTTGGCCTCCTGGTAAATTACAGGGTGGGGATCATCATTTTCCTTCCTCTTCCACAGATCTGAGACGCATCATTACACCCGCCCTTAACTCCAGTTTACATCAAGACTCGCTGTATGGAGGGTGAATATTCCTCTCATGCAACGAGACAGGTTTAAGAGCTGTGGCCTCTGAAAAAAATAAGAGATTTTGGCTGCTGGCAATACTGCATATTTAACACAAAATGTAGGGCAGTTTTGAATTATTCAGGGATGCATTTGTAAATGGTCCAAGTTGTTTTTAATTTTAATACATGTCTATGTCCTCTGGATTCTCACCAGTTGTGGGTGACTTGAATGGAGAAATATCTGGAGGATTTCTTAGTGAAATTAGCACTGCTGCTCTTGATCTTTTATGAGTGTCCTAAAATATTTTTTCTTAATTAATTTCCATTCCTTTCAGCACAAAGAACGATATTGAGTTAAAACTTGAAAGTTGAATAAATAGTTTGCAAGAACTTTCAGCATGTAGTTTGGATCAGAGTATGACACAACACTTGGTTTTAATACTGTTTGGCTAATTATGTGCAGTGTCATTACATAGTTTTGCCTGTGACATGTTAAATTAAATCAGCAAATGATACATGTTCTGGGATCAAATAGGATGGTTGTTTGATTAGACTTTGAAACCATGTTTGGGGGGGCAAGATTACTCCCAGTTTGTATTCTGCCATCCTGCATGTCAAGGCAGCCATTCTATATGCCACACGGACATAGTCCACATCCTTTTCCCTCCCTGATTTACGGGCAGCCAATCAATTTCAATTTCAATCTGGCATTGACCGCGACTCGTAAGAGGACAGAACAACAATAGTCTTGGCCCCTGTAGACATTCAATAGCGTGTGCTGAACCCCCTCCCCACCCCCCATCCCCATTACACACAGGACCAGGCACCTCTGGGCATTTTGAAGGACAAAAGGCGAAATCAGCTTTTTAGTCCGGTCAATCTATAAAATCTGATTAGCCTTGTGTGGTCACTTGCTGTCCCCCTGCTTCCTCTCACCACCACCCCACCCCCCCACCCCCCTGTCTGTGTCCCTGCCTGCTTTTCTGTTCCACTTGTGCAACCGCCTCTGATAAGGCCATCAGTGTTTAACGCCATTTTGCATCAGTTCAGAGGCTCGGTGAATCACCCTCTCTTCGTTTTTATCTTGCACATGGTTTCCAGACATCTCACACCAACACATCATGCGCACACATTGTCCACAGCTCTTTTCACATCCCACTCCCTGTAGCCTTTGCATGTTTACAGGGACTCCATGAATTGTTTATCTCGCACTGAACTTGTGACTTGTGGGCTGGCACTTGGGGGAGGTAACACACAAAGGGAAGTGCCTCGCATCTCATAGATTCACATATCCTGAGCACCTTGACTGTTGGTCAGCATCACTGAACTCAAAAGATGAGAAAATTTGCCGAGACCCAGAGACCCTAAACACAAGGTTGGGCAGCAGTAGACCATAAAGAATTAATGGCGTCTATAGAGATTGAACAGGAGACGTGCTGTACTACAACACCTTCTTCTTTTGCCAGAGGTTAGACAGCTGTGTGGGGATTTGGTTTTAACACAAAATAAATGAAAGCCTGCTGATATTTTTTAAAACCACAATGTAATTGTAACCTAATCCTTATCAGCCTACGACTTTCTGATCTTTTCAGTCAAAGAACCATCCTCCTTTTTGTTGTACGAGCTGGATGTGGCAGTAATTTTCCTCGTTTTACTAAATATATTTTTTACCCCCATCAGTCAACATTGTTATGGTTTTAGGGGGAGGGGGTTTGTTTTTCTCATCCCCCTTTCTTTTTACAGTTAAATAATGCGAATATCATTTCTGGTGTCTGCTCAGTGAGCTGCACTCTCTTAGAGGGGCTTCTGTTTCCAGTCCTTTGAAGCCACGGGCAGTAAATCGGCCCTGATTCACTATGAGAAACCAGGCCTTCTTTGTCAGTGGGAAACAATCTGCTATGTTGTTTTCAGTCTGGCCAACAATGAGTTTTCTGTGTGCTTGCTGGTACACAAGTGTGCACATGTACATGCAGACACATACACACCACCCCAGTTTTTCTGTCACGTGGAAGACGGTTTGGCTTTGGGGAATAAATATTTTTGGAAGATAAAATGACAAGAAAAATCCTTGTGTGGTAAGAAGCATCTTATCTAACTTGATTTTTCTTTTCACCCATTTAATTAAATTGTTTTAGAGATCTTTCTCTGTTGTGATTTACTTTTGTAAATGTCTTGTCTCTTTACCAACCAAAGCAAATTATATAATCCTTTTTAATTTTACTCCTTATTCAACAGTAACTTGGTTTGCATGAGATGCAAGTAATTCACTCTACTCATTTCCATGACTAGAATCTTATTTGCCATCCTTGGATTCTCTCCTCCAGCTAGATGACTCACTGATTCATCAGGTGATGGTGGTGTTTGATGAAGTACATCTGGCCCAACCTTAAATTAGTTCGATTTTAGCCCAGTCTTCCCTTCCAAATCATTAAGCACGGTGGGCTTGCCAGAAGCATGTGACTGCACTTGCACCCTTTTTGATCCTCAGCCCTGTCGTGCTCAGTGAAGCTAAGAATAGGATGTGACAGGCCTGTGGGGTTAACTCAGTCAGCAGTACTCTCATCTCCACTAAACTCAAATCTGTGGGCCCCACACAACCCTCTCCCCTTTTTCATTACCATCTCTTCCCTTCTTCTACATATTTGGCACATTCACCTCACCTGACAAGGAGACGTATCCATCTGAAGGTATGAGCTCCTCACGTTGTTTCTCCCTGAACAGAGACATCTGACACTGATGCCAAAGCAGAAGAGAGACGGAAGGGAGAGATTCCATTGATGACCTTTCTCTGATTCTTCTGAAGACTTTTAACTGCATTGTTTAATGTAGATGTGAAACATAAACATAAGATTAAATGACATTTTTAAATGGGAAAACGCCTCTTTGGTATGCTGATTGAGGCTCTTTGCAAAGTTTTTGCCTCAACCATGACCCGCTGAAACTTTTTTTTATAAGACAATTTCAATGCATCAGATTAAATGATTCATGCTGCTTTTACACAAGCAATGAGTCAGTTATCTCATAACCTTGAATAAAAAATAAATAAGTAAAATAGGAAGCAGGATGGTCCATTTGTGTAAAGTCATGCCTTTATTGGAAAGGACTGAATAATTATTATCCAAGGATTTTTTATGTACTTGCCACCTTTTCTGCTACACAAAAGCAATTGTTCCCCAAACTAAAGAAAAAAAACACAAAGCACTTTATAGTCTATATTTTAACATTACAGTGTAGCTTTTCTTAGACTGTTTTCATTTATAGAGGCAGTTTATGATGGTAGAATGCCCAACTCTTAGGGGTTTTTAAGAAATTATTAAATATGCCAAATAAATTGAAATCCCCATTAAAGTTTTACAGTAATGTATAGAAAACAATAAGGGACATAAATAGGTTTTAAAGTACGATCTAAAATGTTGCAGTTAGCAAATTAGAAAAGAGCAAGCTTCATTCTCACGTTACATCACACACCAGATTTGACACCTGCAGCATCCTCTGTTTTACAAATCTACTTGTTTCAGCCGTAATTCCTCTCTTCTTGTTCTTGTGCTGCTGTCATTTAGACTTCCGGTGACAGCTACCCTCAGCTGTGAAGAGTCGTATAAGATTTGCTGAATGCTTTTCCATGAATGACAGAAATCCCGTGACTAGTAGCAGGATGGGCAGAAAGAACCATATTCTCAAATGTCTTTTAAGAAGTAGAGTAAGTACTTTAACTGAGCAGGGTCGCTTGAAATAATACAATAATTCAAGTTCAGATGTTGGATAACATTTTGATGTTAATAAAACCTACAGATAAAATTGTATCAATTTTAAGTGGTAAAATTACTCAAAAAATTGAAGAAATAAAGACAACTGCATGTCACAATGTCATGACACAAGTATTTCAGTCTTCACCTTTTGGGATTGTTTAAAAAAATAAACGCACACACATTTTGTCTGTTTCTCAGAAAGCTGAAGTAAAAATTTTCTGACATGTTCTCTGCTGGTTAGACTGTGCCCATCTGGGTGTAACACAGGAAGCTTGTAGAAAGAAATCTGCTGCTGTGGTGAAAATAACATCATGCGGTTTAGTTTCTGCTACAAGAACAAAGTATAGAATTAGTTCCTTTCAGGTGTGTGTTTTATCCCAAGCCCGAAGCTTACAGTCGGTAAATGAAACCGTTCATATTTCAACTTTACGTGGTTGCGTTAGAAAATAGAGCAGTTATTTAGATGTCATCATATGTGGTAATCCTCCATGCCGTCTTAAAAAAAAACATTCTGCATGAACACTGAACAGAAGTGTGAATGTAAATGATTGAATATTAAATCACAAACCATATTTGCAATAGTTGTAGAAAGAAAACTTATGTTAAAAAAAACATTGTTTTGGCCATCTGACCCTGTTTTCAATATTAACCTTTACATTCTCCATCCTTGGAAAAATACAGCAATATAATGGTTTAGCGTGTTTTTTCTGGGTCATGCCTCTTTACAAAGAGGATCAGGGATCAACCCCCCCCCCCCCCCTTTTTTTTTTTTTTTAAAGTTATTATTCCTCTTATTTAATCTCTCACAATGCATGCTATCCCTGCTTAAGTGACTGTCTGTGTCTCTAAGGCTGACTCTGTGGCTGAGGTCCGCAAGTAAATAGCATTTAAGTTGGGAGCCTGTGATTTGCACCTTTTGTTTTTGGGTCTGGGGGATTGTGATGCTCTTAGCACATAAGAGAGAAGGTTCTGCTTTCCGCTTAACCCTGCTTCAAGTGCTCCCAAACCCCCTTTCATTATTCTTATAGGCCTTTGTGTACAGACTGAATCCTGTTAGGATAAGACAGGGAGTTATCTGAGCCCGACTCTTCTCTTTTGGCTGCCCTCGCTGGATGGAGGCCCTGGCGTAAAGGAGAGAAGAGAAGGAGAGGAGCAGAAGGGTTTGTGTGATTGTGTCTTGTACAAGCCAGAGTCTTGTGGTGTTTTCTCCCATTTGAATGAGCCAGACTGCTTGTGTTACCATAATCCTATCTCTCCTCCCTCCTTTTTCCAAACACACACACACACACGCCTGACAGCTGTGTTTGGTTAGGTAAATGCCTGTGGCTACCCCCCCTGCTTCCATCCGATGCTCCATCCCACCCACCAGCTTCTTTTTTAGATTTGTTCCTCAGCCTCAGCTTCCTACTGTTACAGTATACACCCCAACCTACCAAATGCCCGGCTTGTGAAGACACAGTTTTGCAGTAAAAGAGGGTCATGCACAACTCTCACTGGGCCCCTTAAGATGGCCAATATGGATCAGTAACAAGCAGCTTTTTACAGCGCGTTGTCCCCTGGAGAGCCTACGGCCTAATGTTAGAGCAAGAATATGCTTTTTAGCACATCATCTTTCCTGCAGTAATAAAACTGCCCACTGCATTAAGGCACGAGGCACCTGGTTCCTACTGCAGAAATTATGAGCGGTCAGCAGTATGCTGTAGTGTCTCTGGGTTTTTAGCATTTGCACTCTAACTATGGCCAGTATGACTAGTGCCTTTAATCCAACTTTGCACTGGATGCTATTTGACCTGGTCATACCCTGACACATCTTGTTAAGAGCATGAAACTAGCATGAAATATATTTAATTGTTTTTTGTAGAAGGAATTGTTCTGCTCTGCTCAGCTTGCAGGTTGGAGTGCAAGGTCAGTGACGGCAGCTTCCCTGCTTGCTGTGTCGCCCAGCTGCCTCTGGGATAATTGGCATCTGCTCTGAAATGTACAGCCCCCCATGTAGGCCTCAAAACCCACAGCCGCCAGGTCTCAGGCCAAGTTTTACTTGGGTTCCTTTTGTGTGTTGTGTGGGCAGCACTACCACCTAGACTTAGTCAACATCACTGCCTCTGACTTAATACATTCCTCATCTTCCATCTGAGGGGATTTATGAGGTGGCTGTTATGTGCAATGGCTCAGGTTGAGTTCAGCAAAGGGTTTCAGCCATCAGCAACATGGTGTGAGCTTGCAACCTCAAACCATACTGTCTTGTGCTCTCATTCCTCATCCTGTTCTCATTCTCTCTGCAGAGCTGAGGCCTGCAAAGCTGAAAGACCTAGCTAACCTGTTTCTATCAAGGCTTTACAAAGTTCGCTGAATTGTATGCATGCTCTTTCCTTCTGTGCTTTGCAAACCCACTGACCAGAGGAGCTGGAATTTCTTCACCAGACCTCTTAGTTTTGGTTACTGTTCTGAGCTCGGTGCTTTTTGATCTCCTACTTTCCACACAGACACATACAACAAACATACAGTACTGGTATTTTGAATGTTCTTTGTTAGCTTATTTTTTTTTTAAATATATTATTCAAAACTCAATTCCTGTAATAGTGATTTTTCAAACAGTAAACTTTAAAAGGATTAAACCTCCCCTAAATTCAGATGCATACAATTTTTTGCGTTTTTTACAAGACTCCTCAATTTGGTGCTCAGTCTTATGATGCTCCTTCCCTCCACGTTTTAACAGACAAAATCGCATTTCTGCACTGCAGGCATGGCCGAACAAAGTGGGGAAAAAATATTAAAAATGGTTTGGAGAAATGGCAACAGTGTGAGATGAGCAAGATGGAAGAAAAAGAAGTAGCACAATATGTGCCTTGGCTGAAGAGTTATCGCTGGTTCCCCTGTGGGGTCCGAGCTCTTGCTGTGGACTAACAGACTGTATTTTAAACTTAAATGGCCAGCAAAATGCCAGACGAGGCTCAGCACACTTCCTTCCAGAAACACTAGGTCAACAGGAGAGCTGTACAAAAAAAGCAATGTGCTTTTTTAAGTCCAGCTTGGCAGCATCATTCTTTCAGCTTTGCAGAGCAGATGTGACTCCTTCTAAGCACCTGTGATAAACAGACTGAGTAATATTCATTTTGTACCATTTAGTTTAAAAGGTTTTCTTTTCTTTTTTTGTTGGACTGTCTGTAACTTTACCATTTAACATCCAGACTCTTAATGAGTCGTGTCCGAGCTTGTTCGCTGCACAGCAGTGAGGTTTTGTAGAGGACAGAAAATGTTGAGATTTTACACCACACCCTGCTTTGGGCTTTATAGAGCTGCTCACATGAAGCGCTTCTTTGGAAAACCTACTAATTTCCTCCTTCCTGTGACCAGTTGTGGTTGGAAGATGAAGGGAACTGGTTCCTTTTTAAATATCACATTAATAAAAACCCAGCTCTGTGTCCACCATAATCGTGTGTATGTGTATGCAATATGTGTGTCTGATGGACCAGTGTTCTTTGCAAGCCAGCCAAGCCAATATCTTGGGAGCCACTCATGTTTACTCTGCCCCTGAATAGAGGTTGTTATCAGCCCCGGTCACGTTGCATGTCCTCATTCACACACGCTAGGATACAGTTTCAAATAGACACATATACATGAACACACAAACAAGGAGCCTCTTTCGAACCTTCTTACACACACGCCAAGCCCTCCCCCGAGTAGCCCAGTAGAAGGGCATGCCTTTGTCAGCAGATGTCAGGACGCAGGTGTGTGTTCCTGTGCTTCTCGCTCCATTCGTTTCATCCTCTTCTCCAGAGGCTGCACATTTGTCTGTGGCCCTGTTTCATTTCAGCCTATTCCTGCTTTCCCCTCCTTCAAGAGGACGCCAGCGTGTCTGTTGTGTTACCGGGAGAAAAGCGAAAAGCTCCCCCCCCTCACAACACACCTCTCATTCAATTCTACTGCAGTGCACCAGCAGAACCTTAAAGATTAGATTAGCCAGACTTGGGTCTCGAAGTCACTGTGAGGTCGTATTTAATGATGAGGTTCTGTTTTTTCCGCCCTCGCTCCCATTGTCCTCTGAGCCAGAATCATTATTTCTGCTCAATGCAAGACATATCTACCCCCCACACCCCAATGGCATTGAACATCATGTTTTACCACTTCATGCCTTTGCTAAGCGGGAGATGAAAGGTTTTTATCCCGTGACAGGAACAAGAAATGATAAGACCTTTTTAAAGCAGTAAAAGTTGCTGGGATGTGTCATTGGCAGTCTTGCACCCTCAGCATTTTTCAACGGTGCAAAATCATTGGGAGATGACTGCTAAAATTCCTGTGCATTAACTACACAGACACACACACACACACAGCACCTTGTAGGTCTACGTGGAGATAGTGCAGTGGATGTAATATTCGGTTCGCTTTTCCAATATACACCCCCTCCTTCACTCACCAAACGCCTCATTGCGGACGTTAATGACTTCTGCTGGGTAACCATTTAAAGAGCGCTAAGGGGAAATGATTGGTGGAGTATTTATCAACCTATGCAATGGGCAAGTTTGAATCTGGAGCTCAAATGCCCTTTTCCATGCACGTGCCTATATTGTTGAGCAATTCTCTCCTCCTTAGATGTGCGTCTCATAAAACTTAAATTTAAGAAGCTCATAAAATTGGTACCAAGGTACAAGTTGTAAGGTCTCTAATATTTGTGCCAGAGCAACGAGCCTGTCGGGGCAGGGTATGAGCGACATCTATGTTAAGAACAGTGGACGAGGGCCAGACAGACATGAAGGCCTTCTCATAACAGCCGTTGACAGTGTCTGAAAGTAGCCTCGGGGCATTTATCCTGCTCCTCCCTCCCACCAGCCATCCCCCCATCTGCTGTCGCTCTACTTTTGCTCCTATTCATGCCTGCAACCTGACAACAAAGAGAGAGATGTGTTTAGCAGGCAGGTCTTTGCTGGTTTATTCCCCCTGTCTACTGAAGCGGAGCAGTGAAAGACACCGTGTTTGTCTCTTCTGTTTGCCATCTCCATCGTATTCTCTCCTCTCCTCTCACGTGCTCTGTCTGCTCTCATCACCCTCCTCCCTACATCTATCCATTCACCCTGCGGGGGTGAGAGAGAGGATAGTGTTTTACAAAGGAGGTTTAGCTATAACACTGGACGGGCTAAGTTTGGTCAACAAGACCGGGAGCTGCTTGGATTTGCAGCATCAAAAGTGATGCAAGGTTTGAATTTGGGTCAAAGGAAGGAGGCCTAAGAGGGATGTACCACCAACTGACCCAGCATGTGCTTAAACGTTCCTTACCAACTTTAGAAATTAGAAAGCCATTTTAGATATTTAGCCTATTAAGCCTCTAATCCTAAAATCGCTTGTGTGGGAATGCCATTGGCAGGGATTGTCTCATTTCCAGCCAGTATATGAAAATGTAGTCAGCCCACTATTGTCTTGTTTGTTTTAATGTTTACTTCCTCATCTGCTATTTCCTGCCAAGTTTTCTCACAAACTCAGAAAAATGTGGAGGAAGGGTAACGAGGCAAGAGGTTTTTAGTAAAGTGAGTGTTGACAAATCAAATGACTGGCAGAGACAGACAGGCTGCAGGAAGTGAGCACTTTTTTTTTTTTTTTGTGGACAGACTTTTGTCTTGCCCAACATTGATTGGGTCGCCTCAGAGACGAGGGCTCAACCAACACTGCATTTGGCTTTTCATACCTTTCCCGCCTTGTTTAAAACAGACAGTGACACGACAGGAAGGTCACTCTTTTCTAGTATATTCGTTGTGTTGGGAGTCATTGCTACATTCAGATTACACCCCCTCTCATACACACACACACACCAATACCAGACTATTTTAAGGTTTTCCCACTGAGTGGCTCTTTGAAAGCATTAGCCTTTTCTTAGAATTGAATCTAGCATGCCGCATCCTGCACAATATTGTGGGAGGAATGCTTGAGATGAAATTCGTCAACAATAATCCTGTATAGGCACCATTTCACCAAACACATTTTTTTTTTTTTGCCCTTAATGCCAAAGTCTCCATGCGTCCAGCTGTTGTCCTGGAGATGGAGCAGCTGTGAGGCCACTGAAGAGCATTGAAAGGGGATGGTTAACACATATGTTTTTAAATAATTTGTATTTCATTAAAGTTTAAAGAAAGTTGGTGCAGCCATGTATATTTAACACCCAGCTTCACAACTGAAATTGAAAGCTGCTGAAGAATTGAATCGCAAGAAATGCAACAGTTATAATGGTTCACACCTCACCTGCAGCGTCGCGGCGTGTTTCCTGCCATGTCTGTGATACGGTTGGGTTTCAGAGCGGCGGGGCTATGGGGACTGCTGTGAAACATGAGTGCTCTAGGTTCTCTGTCTGTCTCTGGGGCGACTGCCTGCCAAAAACTGCAGCCCAGGAGAAATTTGTTACAGGGGAAGAGTGGCTTGTCATTAAGCCAGCATATGGCAGGTGTTTATTGTAAAAGATGGAGGTCTATAGGAGGCGGATTTGTTATAAATGATAAAAGTTTATCATTAGTAGACTTGGAGGAAAGAAGCAGATTTAGGGAAATGGGAAATCACCACAGCAGCAGTCCCTCTGAAGAATTTGCAAATACAGCTGCTTTTTGCAACCTTGTATGCATGTGTGTGCGTGTATTTACCCATATAGATGTCACCACGTGACTTTGAGTGATTGAAGATGATGGTGCATGCGTGGCTCTTTTTGTTTGACATCAGCAAAGCAAATAAAGCTTAGAGAGATTAGGGTATTGTGCAAAAACAGCAATACCACTTGCTTCTAGTGGTTTTACCTCGGCATTATTAATCAGTCTTACTTTATAATACGCAGTGATTTCTTGTCAGCATGCCCAAACTGCATTAACCCGGCTAGCCAGCACCACGCAGCAGTTTAAACGCCCCGTTGCTGCATCACAACACATGAGGCTTTCCTGTTAACTGCTGCTACCACAAATCACCTCCTATCAGTTCTCTGGAACCACTGAGTATAGCAGCAAACATCAGCTCATAGCTGTAGGGCTTAAACACAAACTGGCTCTTTGCTTTTATTAAATTTAATCCGTTATACCCCAAGCTGGCTCTGTTTCAAATGATCCTCTGGCAGATTTTCAGCTATTGTGCTCAGAATTGTGTATAAAAAATCACCTTAGGCTGCACACAGAATCTCTGTGTTTAGTGTCTGGATTTTTTTTTTCTTTGATCTTTCTCTGTATTCAAATACAACTTTCTGTGCAAATTAAAGAAATATTTTTTGATACTGTGATTGCTTTCTCAGTTCTTGTGTTGGCTTTGCTTTTCAAAGACACAGGGGTATTTACGTGTTGCTATCAGCTGGCTCCGTGCTGCACAGTCTAACTTATCACATGTTTTAAATCTGCTTTTGTTTCCATTCTCATCTGTTCCTCCTTCTTAGAGCTTTCCATCAGATGAAGGATGGCCATTTGCCAAGTACCTGGGTGCCTGTGGGCGCATGGTAGCTGTCAACTACGTGGGTGAGGAACTGTGGAGCTTTTACAATGCGCCATGGGAGAAGAGGGTGGACCTGGCGCGGCAGCTGATGGACATTGCTGAGCAGCTCACCAACAACGACTTTGACTTTGCCCTGTACCTGCTCGATGTAAGTTTTGACAACTTTGCAGTCGGTCCACGTGACGGAAGAGTCATCGTTGTTGACGCAGAGAACGTTCTCGTGGCGGACAAGAGACTTATCAAGCAGAGTGAGTGCCCATCTCCATTCATTTATTCTCTTTTGAAACATTTCAGCATCGTAACAAAAGAGTTGCTGTTTAGTTTTGCTGAACTGTATTTTATTTGTCCATTTTTTTTAAAGGGTGAAAAATGATTGAACATTATTATTTTTGCATTGTTTCTCCCCCTCTGTCTGTTAATCAACGACTATTTGAGAAGCTTGGGTGTGTTTTCCAAAAACTGACCGTGGTTTGGACTCTAGAAATGAGGTTCACGAGGCAGCGAGGGTTTGAGGAAAAGCCTCTAGAGACAGACAGCTCTGGGCAAATTTGCATAAGCTGGAAGCCTCCTCTTCTAAGAATATACTCCTCCAGCACCCGTTCTGCCTCTAGCATGTGCATCCCCATCAAAGCAAAGATCGTTTGGATAATGAGCCATCTCTGCTGCCCTAGTTTTTTTTCCCCCTTCTCAGGATAAACCTCATAATAAAGACCAAAAAAGAAGAAAAAAAGCTTTATATTGTACTGTAGGGTGTGGATGCTTCTGTCCATTCAGTCTTTATTTCACAGAGAAAGAGGACCACCTTGTCTGGCTCTTAGATTTGTCCACTCCTGCAGAAATCCTATTAAAGTGATAAACGGTCATGTTGTTAAGTGGTGAAGTTCCACTATTGTGTCTTGTGACAGATATGAACTATTGTCTGTCTGACTGTGAAAAGCTGTGTGTGTGTGTGTGTGTGTAGTTTTTATTCTTGGAGGGGGAAGTACTGTGATGAATCTATCTTGGAAAAAAATGCTACTTTGAAAAATTACAAGACCTGATGCTAAAGAACTGCTAAGTGATGGACGAGTCAGAGCACTCAGTATATCTGTAAATATATAAATAAATAAAGAGCAGCAACTTACTAAATTGTCACTAAAGTCCGTTTTCCTCTTGACAACAGCTCGGGTTGTGACTCCTTTTTGTCTGGCTGACGTATTTAGAGCCTGACAGCTCAAGCTGCTTACCCCAGCCGTTACCCAGAGTATAAGCCTCAAGTTTATTTGCTGCTAGTGTGTTTGTGTGCATGGATCTGTTTGTGTGTGTGTGCCAAATGTTGCGTTGCAGCAGGAAGGAGGAGGATGTAAGCAGTAATGAGTATTAGGAGGTCATGGTTGTGCATTGGACTGCAGTAGGAAATAGGCACAGCGACTTCCCAAAGCCCCACAAATGGAGAATCCAATCTCCACAATTAGTCCGAGATTGAAAGCAAGCTGGGTTTGTATGATGCCAATGCCGCAAGTCAAAACTGAAACCAATTGATTTGTAAATCAAACAAGCGGAAAGCTGCGTGCTGCTCCGCCACCTTGTTGGGGACATTGACATGGATGGAAACAGTTGCAGAAAGATAAAACGCATGCAATAAAAAAAAAAAAAGATAAAACGCATACCATGTTCAGGCTCTCTATTGCACAGTCCAGTGGTCTGAAAAGAACCATCAGTAATTTTATTGCATTTATAGATGCTTCTACCCCTGTTGGCTTTTGATGATGCACGCTGTATTATGGAACGCACACTTAATCTCCTGACTCACCTAGACACGATCCCACACATATGCACTGATTCTTCCCCTCACATCCGGTAATGCACCCAACGAGCATTGTTAAAAGCGGCTTGCTCCCTTGAATGCCACCAGTAAGGCCACACTAACAAGCGTTTCAGGCTCGTGTAGCCTTGTGAAAGCTGAGGAGTGAGAGGAATGTATACAAGTCCAACCTGAGCTCCTTAACATGGAGGGTGCCAGTTACACGAGAGGCTAGACAGTCTTGCCTCGTCTGCTTCTCCACTCATTTGAATTGGAAATGATTTAGTTTGCTTTGGAAATGCTCTAGCTTTGTTGTACTCGAGCCTACAGGAAGAGGGGAACTAAGGCAGATTGAGGTGCAAATAAATAGACATCATTCTTTCTTTTAGTCTTTAGCTGAGTATCAAATTACATTTTTGCCGTGCTCATCTTTGCCCTTGAGCAAGAATCCTTTGCCTCTTTTTTTTTTTCTTTTTAGGTGCTCTGTCTCACTGCTGTTTGCATTAGTGTGTGTGTGTGTGTGTGTATTTGTTCATCAGTGTGAGTGAAAAAGAACAGGACACTCTCCCGCTGCCATCTGTCAATCATTGCTGAGGTGTGATGCTTGGCCAGCTCCAAAACATTAATTGCTTTCACCTCGCCTTGCTGCCTTCTCGTGTACATCTTTTGTATGTGCTGGTGCAGACCCATGGCAAGCTCACACAGATAGATCCATCTTCATCACTTGCACTGATTGAGGTTGATTTGCCCCTCCTCTTGGGGGTCCCACTGTGGGCTCTTTTACTAACAGGGCAATGCTGGATGTTTGATTGAGTTGTGCTGATGAGCCAGAGGAGAAGTGCATTACAACACTGATACACTGATTATGTGGATGCATCCTCTGGGTCTACCCTTCCTCCCCCTTCCAAACTTTGCCCATCCTCCATCTTAACAATGTTATCGATCTGCTTTTTAATGCACAAACCAATAGTGCTCTCATCATTCCAGGTTATTTTCTCACCTCCCTCCTTTTCCAGTCCAATCCTCTATAGAGGGAGAAAAAAGCGCTGTGAAATGAGCTGAAGAAATAATTTTATTTGCTCAATAAATCAGGAAAGAGGTTCTTTTCTGTCAAAAGAAACAGTAGATGAGTTGTTTGGCTGTGTACTATAACAAAGCATTTCTTCTTAGTGGGTGTAGGAAATAAAGTCTTGCCTTGAATGTGTCAGTGGCTGGCAATTATTATCTCTTTGCAATTTGAACAAACTATTGAAAGAGGCTTCATATTTTTTCTTTTTTATTTAGTTTTGCTGAAACTAGACTAGGGTTGACATTAATAGTCTTTAAAAAGATTTAGACAGAAATATTGTGTGTTGCTCTGAGGATTTTGAATTTGAAAGATCTGGACATCTTGAACTTTATCCCCCTAAAATAAAGCACATGATCCCATCATTTCTTTTATACAGTAAAACATGTTAAGCTCCTGCTGGTTTATGATTTTTTTTTTTTAATGGACTAATTTTCCCGCTGAATGTTACTTGTCTCTGTCTGACTGCAGATAAGCCAGAAAACTATGATGTGTGGTACGAGAGCCGCTTCGAGGAGTGCGACAGGGAGGCCTGCCTGTCTTTTTCCAAGGATTCTCTTTGTTCCAGGGTCACTGTGGACCACAACTACTATGCTGTGTGCCAGAACCTGCTGTCACGGTACGCTACATGGCGGGGTACCACTGGGGGCCTCCTCCACGACCCGCCTTCCCACATAGCCAAAGATGGACAATTAGAGGCTTTGTTGGACGAGTGCACCAAACCCAAAAAGCGCTATGGCCGCTTTCAGGTGGCTAAGGAACTGCGCGAATACCTCACACAGTTAGCTGCTGCTTCCTCCTCCTCCACGGCTAGGTAATGAATGGAGTCAGCGTTAGCCCAACGCACCAAAACTGGATTTGTACTCTTTATTCCGAGACTCTTGGTTCTTGTACATGATGTCATTTGGTCCTCTTTGTGCACTGGAGCATCAAGCTGTTGGGTTTTTCGTCACAAAGTAAAGGAATACAACTTAAAGGCAGATTTGTTAAAGCCCTAGCTATTACTTTGACTTTCTTTTTTTGTAAAAAAAAAACAAACAAAAACGAAAAAAAAGGTGTGGCACTACATGATTTCTGCTGAAACCAGGAAAGAGAGGGATAGAGGTAAACTGTTCCCAGTCTGTGCGCTAATACCCCGGTTGGGGAGCTGAAAAAGGGCTCCGGTAAATCATCCCTCGCTGAACCCAGGCTAACGCAAACCAGAGCTTCTAAGCAGAAGCAGCAACACAACCCCGATGATGTCCATCCTCTTGTTCACCCCGTCAGCCCATCGGAGCACTTGTGACAATAAAAGATACCTGTTTCAGTTTGTCTCAACAATCTATTTAGCCTATTGAAATACTCTTTGGTTTTGTTTATGTATCAGGATACAAATGAGGTCATTTGGTACTTGTGCATTTTTTCCCGCTGTGCCATGACTTTTTCTTTCTGTAAGCATTACTGCCTGGAAGTTGAGGGTAGCATGAATCTCCCGCTGTCTCACAGCAAGACATACACCGAGCTTCACCAGGTAGCGATGACAGGTAGGGGGGGTGGGGGTGTCGGTTTTCACATAGGATTAAAAGAGAACTTCTGACAGCTCTGAAAGCTGTAAAAGTTCCACTCAATCACTTAATTTATAGGTATCAGGATGTTGGCAATCATTTTGCATTTCCTTTTTTTTTCATAGGAAGTAGAGAGCGAGAACTGCTCATAGGATGAAAAAAAAAGGGTGATAATTGGAATTTGATGGTCCCTTGATGCAGATGTGTCTATACCAAAGAGGATTTTTGTAATAGGAACCACATTTTTATTTCCAGTTGTTCCCCACAAGAGCTGCAGAAAACACTGAGCTGACGAGCCTGATGCAGATGTTCTAAAAGAATAAAATAGAATTGATAAATGATCAGTTAAACATGTTTTCATTCTATAAGGTTACAAAATACCTCTACATGGAGAAAATAAAGTTATTATTTAGAAAAGTGGAAAACATGATAAGGCCACACTGTAATGGCCATCCAGTGTCAGATTCTGTCTCAGTATCTGTAATTAATAAATTAATCCTGTTGTCAGACTCCTCCCATCAGTACCCAATGCAATAAGCTGTGTCTAGTCATTGCTATAAAAGGGAATGAAAGTATCTGAAAATGACTTTTTCTTTTGCTTCAGAAGACTTTCCTGAAGCAGCTTCTGACCTGCACTTTTAGATTTTGCAGCCCAGAAATTTCTGTTGAATTTTTAACCACTTTGCACCACTTAGAGGTTGGGATGAATTTACACTCAGTGGACCAAGTTAAAGCATAATGTCCAGTGCAGGCTCATTTAGACTGTGGGTTCTAAGAGATGTTCCTGTCTTTGGTTCTACGTTGTTTCTGTAAATCAACTGTTTTAATGTTGTTAACCAGATGCTGAAGACCCAGTGGAGTATTGTGTAGCGCTGACAGTAAAAATCAAGTAAATATGAGCCACTCCATCTACGTGGAAACTGGAAAGCACATAATTGGCTTTGTTTTCTCCATTCAGCCATCTACGTGGTCTGCAGGGCCGATGTGACCTTTGCCAGCAAGGAAAAGCAATAAAGACAAGTTTGGCTGATGTATTTTTGATTTTAAGTCCCATTCTTTTGTTGTGTCTCATTTCTGTTTCCCCAGTTTGGAGGATGGTCAACCAGGAGGGATTTCTCCATGTTAACTTAACTGTCCACTTTTTTGTACTGTAATTTTCCTTTGGAGTATTATATCAGCGTTGTCTGATTTTTACCTGTGCCTTTCATTCAAAAGTTGTATTTACAACTTTTAGTGGGATTAAATATTAAAATAAATGAAGAAATATATATATATATATATAGATATATACACTTACTCTCTGTGTGGACTCTTCTTGCTTCTGTTTTAATTTTATTTTAATTATTTCCACTGGTAAATGAAAGTCAGTTTGGCTCCGTTTCCCTTTGTATTTAAAATTAAATTCACTGTAGCACAGCTGGATGTCAGCGTTTGCCAAGTCCTACTCATTTTTTTCCTCATTCCTCCTCCTTGGGGTTTGATTTTTCTAATCTTTGCCTTTTCTCTAATTAAGGATCCCAGCCTGAGCTTTGTCTCCACTCAGCTATAGGATGCGAGTTTTTATCCCATCTCCATTTCCAGGACGATCACTGTTGAAATGATTCACTTTGACTATACTTTATTTCCATCATTAGACAGGGTTAGGTTAAATCCAACAAGGCAATAATTCGATGGAGCACCACTTGGAAAGACCCAAGACAAACACTTTAGCGTGCAGACAAACACAATGTGTTTGTGTATATCTGGATGGAGTGTAGTCTTTGCTAATTCAATAGCTCTTCTCTGTCTCGAGTCAGCTCATGCTCGTCGCAGAAGAGCCTGCGGTGCAACAAAGTAGTGCTTAAGCCAGAACCAAAATTAGAAGCTACATCACTGACACTCTTTGTCACTCTTCCACTTTTTTATTCTTTCTCTGCATGATCATTTCTCCACCTCTTCCCCCTCTCCTCTGTAATTGTGCCTTTCATTGATACACCCGCTGGTTTGTGTGCGGAGCTGATGTCACACTCATTGTGGTGAAGTGTGCTCGGGCCCCTGCTACACTTAGCTGAACTGATGAATGGCTCCAGGCTTGGTTGGCCATAAGAAAAAAAAAAAACGCCACAGAAAATGAATGGCGCACCAGGCGCTCAACTTTAATAAACAGGTTTAAATAAACATGAGGCCTTTCCCAGGCACTGCCACGAGGGAGTTTCTGCACTGGACATGAAGAGAGAAAAGGTGGAAGGCGTAGAAAAAGGAAATGAAACAAACAGTTTGGTTTTGGAGGAAGACCATGACTGCAAATAGAACCCCAGAAATGTCCCCACTGCATTATCCAATTTGCTGCAAGTGAGTTTGTTTTCATAAATTGCTGTCTAAAGTTGTCAAAACCGAAAATAGAATAGCGAGCAGCTTGCTTTTACACCCTGGTTTTTAGCCGCAACGTAATGGGAAGAAGAGCAATACTTATAATTAATCTGCCAGTAGTTTGGAAGATGGGTAGAAGTTTGGAAAGAAATGTGCTTTCTGTTGTGTGAATACCTTTATAACATCAGCAAACTCCTCACAAATCCAAAGCTTTTTGAAATCCACCTCCCCAATTCCAGCGTATCAGCTTGCTGGTCTGAAAGGCAGAGGTGGAAAGTATTGTATCGTGTTCAGCAGCCATATTATCGACATTACTACATGACTTTAGTCTCGCCTCATTCCTAACGTGGAAAACTAATATCTTATTCAGGTCATCAACTTGGGAGAAAGACGAGGAGAGAACAACCATATGTTTGATTGCTGCATCAAAAAGTTGCTGCAGAAAGTTTCCTGGTTGCTGTTGCTCTGCTAAAGTGATGTGAAGTTTATTTCATGCTCTGGAAAACGCTCAGAGACAGGTAGCCATTTTTAGAACCAAAATGACCCATATATTTATTTCTTTAGCAGGTTTGAGGGGGCAGATTTGCTGAGTGTTAAGGGTGGGTTATGAATAACAGTGTGTAACGCTGTGTCAGAGAGCATTCATCCGTGTGCACATGGCCTGTTGTTTTGGGGCTTTTCCGGGTCTGGCTGGGGCTCAGGAGAACACTCTGAAGACTCTTTGTGAGCGCCTCCTGGAAAATCATCACTAATGCAACACAGGAGTTGCTGTAAGCAATGTTCCTGTCAGGCTGCTTACATCTCCTCAGCGTGGTTATGTCGCTCTCACATCTATTATGCCTCATTTAGAGAGCGCTCTGGTGCTTTATAAATGCCGTGGCACACTTGGGCTCAACATAAAAAATCCACAGTTAAAATAATTTGTTTGAGTGCTCAACAAAGAGCCAATGCCATATGGGAGCCAGTTCTTTTTCAATGTTTTATTAGGTTCATTTGATTTTAGTTTGGCTTGTTTTAACCTAATCTGAAATCATATAAATCTAAAGTTTCACTGTTTAAATCATGGATTCACTTATTCTGAATGTGTTACACAGCGGCAAGAAGACCATCAAATTCCACAATACAACATTTTACAAAGTTTAAATATACATAAAAATAAAGTGCAGCTTAAAAATAAACATAAAAATATTTTTTTTAAAAAACAGCAGAACCAAAAACACTTAAACAGCAAAAAATATTCAAATGAATATGTCACAGAGCTCACCTCGAAGACATTTAGTTGTTTTTCTAACATGTTCTCACTTTGTTGTGCTTTCTGAAGTGTTCCCTCATCTGAAATATTACGTTTTACCGCTCGGGACCTCTGAGATGTTCAGTCGTTCACAGCTCGTAAACAGAAACATTTACATTTTTTCTCCTGAGTCGAGTTACCATCAAAAAAATATGTGCATCACTGGCTTCACTGACCTTTTATTTAAAAAAAAAAATAAGGGGAAAAAAAGAACTAATCGTATTCCTGGACTTGGACATTATATTTGTGTGAATACTAATTAACACTGCATCATCTATAAAAGACGTATAATCAGCAGTATCACGTTTTCCAAAGAACTGTAGACACCAAACAGATTCAATCGTTTGTTCTAATATTGAAAAAAAGTGACAGAAATAGCAGAATCACTTAATTTAGCAAAGAAAAACACATGGAAAGCCATTACAACATGAGACAATTTGCATTTACAAAGATGTGACAAGGTGACAGAGAGAAATCAGGAAAAACTTCTCATTTTCATGCATTCTGGCAGGAATCCACATTTTAACTGTGATCATAACTGTGATGTCTAACATTTCAAATCCTTTTTCTACCCTCCCTTCTTGGTTCAAGAACACTCCATGAACTATGATCACCACTGAGTGAGCTTAAAACCCGCCCAATCAGAGCCCCAGCGAACCTGAGCCCTCCTCTGCTGGAGTTCCCGGTATAACCTGCTGTAACTTTTATTCGCTCTTCCACTAGACTCTTTATTTGTAGCGGGTGTTTTTAATTGTCCTTTCACCTCTTATTTCCGCTCCCATCATTGCCCCTGTGCCCAGCACTTCGAATATCCAACTTAAAGACACACACACACACCAGATAAAGGCATGTGGTGACCCTCTGCCCCAGCCACTGGGGAAGAGGTCACAGGTGCTATCAGGGGGCTTATCTGGCAAACGACCAACATGCTTGAAATCCTATTACCCACCCGTGCAGCAGTTTAGATGTGTATTATTGTTTGCCTTGGAAAGGCTTGCTTGGATAGACGAAGAACCCCACAACCCTCCATCTCCCTGGGCACATTAGTTGACACTTAGGGCTATGATTATAGGCATCATTTATTCAGCAGGCTCACTTATGCAAGCTTGTATTTATCCCCACTAAAGACAAAATATCAGCCACAGTGCACACAGATCAGTATGCACACTACCGACCTAGAGAGAAGACAGTACCAGTCGTGCGTTCTAGCTCAATGAATCAAATTCTGATGGGCACATCTGTTGAAAATCGATGCTTTATTTCAACACATTTTTCAGGCCATCTGCAGGGAAGCTGCAGATAAGATATTTCTGTAAATCTTATCACTTGCCATATGGTACGCTGTGACTCAGACGAGATGTAATAAGCGTTTAGCAAGTTGGAGATGACACTAGATGGCATTTGCACTGGTTGTGATAACTGTTCCTCCGCAGTGACAGAGAGCAGAATGTTGGCAGAAGAGAGGGACATCACCAAATCCACGGCACAGATAAAACTCCTCAAACAACTCTAAATTGCAACTAGGAAAAAATAATATAATCCACTATAGAATTAGGTGCATTGCCTGCTCTTCACCGCACCAAGATGAAGTGCCCTCCAGAGGATGGAGAGAATGGCACATCCAACACTAAATCCCCAGAGAGTGAGGTCCGCACTCTCCCTGGGACAAATTTACTTCTCTCTGACCTCACACGGCATCTCCACTGTGCCTGTGAAAAGCGGCGCTAAAATCCTCGGTGCTTTTCACATTTGCCCTGCAGGCAGCGGCACAACTGCTGCCCGACACACTCTTGAGGCATCCATCACTTAGTGACAGTTGAGTGGACAAAATAGAACATTTTCTCTGCTGTCTGTCCACCTCTTTGAGTGACATTTGGCTGAAGCCGATGACGCGGAAAGAATATTTCCCTCTGGATCACGTTCTGCACGTTGAGTTTTTCCCGGTGAGCTTGGAAAAAGACTCAACATTGGACAGGTAAAAAGCAGATATCTTGGACACGATTCCACCGCCGCGTCTCACCTTTTCGACATTCTACCGTACATTTAACACAAATGTATTGATTTCCTACACAGCAAGTTGACTAAGGCTACCATAAAAGACAAGCATCATTTCTTGTTTTGAAAACGATATCTACTTTCTTTTGCAGCACAAAATTGATTAAACATGATTGCAATTATTCCAATTTTTCCAGGTTTGATTGGAAGTATATATTTAACAAACAATGCTTGATTAAACACTGCACACTCATCAATCTTTAGGGTCAATGTTGAACAACAGGACTACTTTATTTCCTTCGGGTTTTAATGAATGCTGCAGATATTCATCAGGAAAAGACTGAAGAGTTGCAGCATCATTAAACACACAACAGAGCTTTTTCTACCATCATCACTGTGTGCAACATCAAGTGGCCATTCTCTGACTTTTACGAGTAGTAAATGCTTGGGTGGACACTACAGCTTGCCATTTCTCTCAAGAAGATAGGTGATATTGGAAAAAAGAAAAGGAAAAATATCCATTCAGAGGCTGCCATGTCCATCTGCTGGGGTCAAACCTGCAGCTATATCTATTTTCCAGCCCTCATCTGCCCACTAGCAAGTCAGTGTGGATTGCAGGATGCGGCGCAGGTGTGAACTAGCATGTAGCTCACGTTTGTGCAATGCCACTATGCTGACAGAGACTTCAAACAGCTCTGTTAGCGCCCCACAGAGGGATTCGCCAGACGTCAAAACAGCCAACAAGGATCGACAGACAATTATTTCCACAGTTTCCCTACTCAGCTGCTCAGAGATTGTAGCTTGCATGTGCAAGCAGATCACTCCGGAGAAAGTGCCTAATAAGCAATTCAGAGCTGTCGTGCGAATACTAAGACATAACACAAGCAGGCCTATAGCAGGCTGGACGGCAATTTGTTGAGTAGTTATGGTGTTCGATTGCCAAGAAGCAGGTGGCAAGTGAGAGATTTGTGAGAGTTTGTAAGGGTGCATGTTGAGACAAAGCATGTTTCCCTCTTCCTGTAGTGTTTGGATTCAGTTTGCAGCTCAAGTAAACTCATGTAGTCCTATTAGGACAACTTGAAAAGCACAATACTTAGGAAAACACAACCTAATTTAATTAAACAAAACAGACATTTGCAAAAGCACAACAAAATAGAAACCAACCTGAAATCACAACAAAAAGTAAAGCACAAGATCCGAGGAACAAAATAACAAACTGCACTTAAAGGAGAACTTCACTTTTTATTAACCTGGGGTCTGTTGTCATCTTTCCTTCCATACATGTGAGTGATGTAGAAATGAGATAGCAAGATAGCTCCAGT
>JBAMHV010000019.1:9667871-9687807 GCA_037177535.1 Pseudomugil gertrudae
CTACATCACTCACATGTATGGAAGGAAAGATGACAACAGACCCCAGGTTAAAAAAAAGCGAAGTTCTCCTTTAAGGCCTTGCTCACATGGAGTATCCACTATTTTTTTTATCACTTGGATGGTTTATCCACAGTGGGATTATTGTTTTAAACCTGAAAATAAAAATAAATCACAAAGTTAATAAATCTGGAAGTGCCACCATTTGTTTTCCATGTCAACACCTTGTATACATCTTTCCTGAACTGATGCTACCAAAGCTTCACCTCTCCTTTAACCTGCAAGCAAAGGCTTCACCAACAACTGGAGCTATTTCACTGTGCTGGAGGGGCTTACAGAGCGCAGGATCACTTTTATAAGAAATACGTTTTACAAATAAGCCAGAATTAAAACAAAAAAAATTGAGTTAAATGATTTGTTTATCTCCTCTCCTGTGACCCTGGTTGGGTCAGTGATGTCATTTGATTTGAAGTTTTGGCGCTCAAAATGTCAGGTGATAAGAAAAAAGTGGAAAATTCAGGTTGAGATATTTCTACAGCCTGGTAACGGAACGTGTTAGGACAGTAACTGCTGAGTTTGGTATCGATCCAGCTGCAGTCAGGTGACAGGAGAGTGATGTGAGAGGGGTCCAGACTCTGAGAACACTAAACCTTGTTAACAGGCCTGGGCTGACCCACACTATAAACAGTTTGTTGTTACTACAGGCGGATGCCGATTGCTCAGTATCAACAAGAGCAAAGCATGCTGATAGCATGATGAAGGTGGTGGTGCAAATGGACAAGGAACAAAAACAGGAAAGATGGAGCTTAGAGTGGCCTTATTAAAAGAATAAATAATACTTGGGAAGGTTATTGTGAGTCGCCACTGGCAGCAACAACAGGTGAGACCCTGGTGATGAGCTGCAGATTTATGGGCGAGTAAATGTGACGATCACTAGTTGAGAATTTTCACCAGACATTTTATAGCTGTAAAAATGACCTGATACTTCTTCCAGTCACACACATAATGCAATGTATGTTTTAATGTTGATCTCTGAGCACTTGGTGTATTAAATGTAGTAAACTGGCATCTAAATGATTTACTGACAATATGGTATAACCATCCCGTTCTAAATGTTTTACTGGATCTTTTGATGGGAGAGAAGAAAAACTCTGGGTTGGTGGTTTGTAGTTTCATGTGAATCATGTTTTACAATAATAAACTTTGGGTTACCTAGTCCATATGTGTGTGCACACACACTTTGGTGTGTACCTATGGTATATGAGATGGAGTGGCCTGAGTGAGTATATGTCTACATTTATGACTTTAAGACCCAAAGCCTGCCCTGATCTGCTCATGAGTATGGTGACAAATCATTTTCAGAGAGGGTAAAAGAATATCATGGTGGCTGGGCAGGTTGACTAGAGCCCAGATAAGACTGTAAGCTGGTCTGGCACAACATGCAGCCTTGCCATATATACTGTGCACTACTATGCTTTTTTATTTTATTTATTTATTTTAAAAACTTTAATGATTTAGTGTCTGTCTGGATGTAGCTTGAACAACAATTTGTTAAACAAACAAACTCAGAAAAAAGTACAGAAATAAAGACAGAAAACATAAAGAGAAAATAAAAGGTTTCAGAGATACATAAGCAAAAGCAATAGAGAAAATCTGTTTGATCAATATTTTGGCTTTGTTGTATATTCTGGAAATGTTTTTACTTTTTCCTGTTTTTATTTATTTCTTGGTTTAGTTTGTTGCTGTTGGCTCAGATGTGTTTTAAACCCGAGGGCCACCACAGAATAGGATCACAATTATAAATCCTCACAGTCCATCACCGGTGTTTAGCTGCTTATCTCCAATATAATCTAAACTGCACATGATCAGACCGGTTTATTCTCTGGAGAGAGGATCAGGCAAGCGTTATGGGAAAATTAGATTTACATGCACTCGAAACAAAATGCACACGCTCAACCTGGAAAAGTATAAACTGGATCCTCACCAGGCAACTGGAAACACATTAATTACAGAAAGAAAGTGTTATAAGTGAAAGTTGGCTCCACTGAATGATGTTCTATGTGGTTTTTACTGTAAACAATTGACCCTTCGCTTTAACTTGATTAAATTTCATGTGTCAAATGTCTCATTGATGTGTCGACCCTAAACAGTACATAGCTCAGTTCTGTAGGTGAATCTCTGCTTTTCAGCCTTGACTCTTACATAACCTATAAAAATAAATCATACACTAACGCTGCCCTGACATGACTTGAAATATTTCATGATTTTTCTTCTCACCAGAGGTAAAGCTTCTGACTAAAAAAATACTAAAGCAGAAAAGAATGTGATGAATGTAATTAATCAGGATTATGAGTTTTAATTATTATCTGTGTATAATATTTCCTATTCTAAAACAAAACATAAACAAAAAAAAAACATTTAACTAGCGTGACAGACTGTGGCATGCTGATCAGGCCTTGGATTTCTGGCATTCTGGGCTCATAACAGCACATGTTTATCTACTCTGCAGCTGGCTGCACACATTAGCATGCCTGGCTAAGAATAGTAGTGACCTAACACAGCCTGGATTGTTTTGTTGGGTTATAAAATATTGCTTAAAAGAAAGAAATGGGGGAAAAGAAAATCTACTCCGCATTGAGAGGCATTTCCCAAGTGTGTGAAAGTTAATGTTTTTCCGTGCCAGTGGCTCCTGCTGCTCATTATTAAACACAGGTGAGTTTGCAAAGCCACTGCTACCGCACATGGATTCATTCATAACTTAAACACCATTTTTAAAAATGTGACCATGTTTTACTCATGAAAGAAAATCAACTCACAGCTCACAAATGAAGCAAATGCACGAGTACCTCAGTGTGCAATTCCACTAATAACCACTAGTTTCACTGCCTTAAAGGAATGACTTACTCTGATTTATAGATTTTAGATGGAAATTTTAGGATGTTATTATTTCTGGCTAGTTCACATCTGCTCTGCATTAAAAATGATTTGTATGCACATTCTTAGAGTAGACAAATAATTCTTGCAAGCAACATTTTCAATTCTATAGCTATTTGACAGATACTTTTATCCAAAGCGACTTACATCTAAGAAGTATCCAATTAACCTAACATGCATGTCTTTGGATGATGGGAGGAAGCCAGAGTGACTGAAAAGAACCCACGCATACACGGGGAGAACATGCAAATTCCACATGGTTCAGACCGCCAGGCTTTAAACAAGTGACATGCTTTCTTGCTGTGAGGCTGCAGTACTAACCACTACTGTTTTTTGTATATAATTCTGTGCAAAGAATAGCTCATTCTGAACAAACACGCCTTTGTGTACACACAAAATTAATTTCTATGTTAGCTCTTATAGATGCACAATAAAACTTTCCCTCAGTTTGATTCATTGTCTTCTTCATTGTTTTTCCTTTGTGCACTGCCACACTCCTGTGCAAATGCTTTACCTGAGCCATTTGTTCTCCATTTATCAACATGTTTGTTCATCTCAGCGCAGCGCCATAAGATATGCCACAACTGGGATTGGGTGGAATTGTGTCATAGCTTTGGCACTGCACTGACATGAACTGACTGGCTGCTGTCTGAGTTATTAATTAATGTACAGTTTCAGTTAAAATAATCTTTTTATTTATCTACAGTAAATTAATTTTTGCATAGAAAATGTCCTCATGTTCTTTCACCTCTTTAACTGACATATATAGGGACATTGATCTTATTGAGTTAGCAAGCAGCATAGCTAGTTAGCTAGTTAGCTAACAGCGACACGACTGACAGACTAATTGGGATTAGTGACCTCAAACAAATGATAGATTTTACCTACATGTCAGTCAGCAATGGGGACAATAGTGTAACAGCACTATTAAAAACAATCCAGATGACTTTGCCCGCACTCTTGTTGGAATTTTGGCACATTTATAGTATATAGTAGTTGAGCGAGCGTATAGTGACTGAATGTTGAACAGAACATTTACATCTATAACCTATGTCCTTCAATAATTCATGAAAGGTTCGTCTGGGCTCTACAAATCCCAAATGGATGAGGTCAATACCAAACTCATGGCATAAAACTGTAACTGTAAGGGGAACGTAAGCATACATAATGAGACTGGGGTTATTTTCACGAGTGTTTTTTAGGATGTCACTGAGTCCTGAAGAACGTATTATACGAGAAAGGATGTTAAACTTTGCAGTCAGTCCCAATTAAATGATTTTCAGATGAACGTATCTATTTGCAATTGTGCACTATTTATAAATGTCTGTCTATTAACAACAAAGACATTAATAAGTTTCACTTTTCATTTTCCTGGGGAAAAAACAGAATGTATCATATACAAAGAACACCACAAGATGCTCAACACGACATCCTCACCTACTAACCAATTTAACAGGTATCCTCAGCCAAGATCAAATCAGGCTTCTAGAATGATCTCGGTTCTGAGCAAATGAGCTCTGATGCTTCCTTATTTATGCCTTTTAGCATCAAACATGAAAGGAAGCATATAATTTTGTCTCATAATTTCTTTCATAGCAATGCTCCTGTATCCATGCAGGGGTATTGAGCATGGTTCATGTGGATAACTATGAGAAGAGATTGAGCCTGAAACAATGTACCACTTTTGTCCACTGCACTTATTATAAACCTTGATGATGAAATGATATTTTATAGCTTAATGATGTTAACATGATTTGTTGTGTCTGCTATTTATGATTCCATTTCATGAAGTATCCTAAGCGCTTTCTATTGAACATCTACAGTTTCAAGGCTGCAGACCCACATCACAGCTTAGTGTAAGTGTTGTGGGATTCCCATTGCAGTGGAGTCATCTTTTAATAAATCCGTACAAATTTCTCCTTCCATCTTTCTTTTATCATGTGATATTTTCCAATAAACTCAAAGAAAAGAGCTTAGAAAAAGACTTGTTGCATTCTTTACACTACACAACATGTTTTCTTAGTGTTCAAGGCTGAAAACTGAAGCATGTTCCTGCACAGTACTGCTATGTGGCAGGGACTTGCATGTTGCATTGTTCCAGACCAAGCACCCAGCTCTAATTGATTTCTGTCAAACAGATGCAGCCTGACATGTTATGTGAACTCGTTTCTCTCTTTGCAACAGCTGTTCTGAATGTCATGAAAAATTAAATAAAAACACACTTTATTAATGCATAAGGAGAAATGATAGATTATAAAAGCAGCTTCTTGGCTTCTTTTGCTCTCCTTGCGGTAAGGTTAAGAAGAAAGTGGCAGTTTTCCCTCCTTTTTTCTTCCTTAACTTTTGGATTCTCTCACTAACATTTAATCAAAGTCTGTTTCTGAGTAGACTGAACTTCCTTCATGCTGCCCCTCTTATTTTATATTAGTTTATTTCTATTTTCTGGTCTAATTAGCCTTTTATTGCACTGCATTGGCTGTTGATCCTCATTGACACTTCCCTCACATTTCCATCACAACATAGCATTGATGTTGTGTTTTCTCCTTCTGAAAAGAGAAAAAGGGTTACATAGATATTAGCATTGTAAAAAATAACACTCTGCTGTGAAGGCATAGACTTAGATACTAAGAAAGATCTCACTTACTGTGCAGCAATAATAATTTAGAAAGGTGTTGCAGCTTTTTTTGTAGTGGTATTAAATTTAATGCATGCTTACACATTTGTGTGAGGAAACCTACTCACACCACGAAAAATGTTCTGAAAGCATATTGACAGAAAGATATGCATCCTTATACTGCCAACATAACTATAAAAGTAATCAATACACTAGTAGAGCTGCTGCAAAATAGTGTGGTATGACTTCTCAGGCTTTACAAGGGACAGGTGCAGTTTATATGCAGAAGGAAATAACACTTCCTCTTTGAGATATTCAGTACAGCAGCCATCAAGCTGATTAATGTTATTTTAATTGGGCAGCAATTAGCAGCTAATAAAAAATCTGCTGGTGACTGTTCTAGAGAAGAGAAACAAAACTGAGTTATAAAAACTTCCAACCATAAAAGCTCGTATTTACTGAAGAATCCATGCTGTAAATCTGCCACTGATGTTTTCTACAGAACTGTCATTAATCTCTTTGCTTTACAGAGAAATAAAAATCAACTTCAGTGACTGTTTCTACATGTTGTGATGGTGCATGATGGTGTTTAATTAGGGAGGGGGGGTTGGCGTCTGTCAGAATGGTTTCACCTCCCCTGGTTTTGAGCCTATAAAACACATAAAAGATAAGTTAAGAAGAAGAGACACAAGATAAGAGCAAGTAGGAGTAAGATATAGTTGGCTTAACATTTCAGGCACTTACAGAGATTTGCTTGACTGCCAGATATCAGTTATTTATAGTTTTATATAACAAATTCTATGTAAAAGAAATAGTGAATTGTACATAGGTATATTTAGGAGGATGGTGCACATACTCTAATGACTGTGCAGCTATTGAATTAGTCTTTTATGGCACACACTGTCTCCAAAGTATATAATTGATGCCTTACCAGTATAGAATGATCTACAGTTTACTGTAAAATTACTTTACTATGAACAGTATTTTATCTTTCCTCTATATGTCCATTTGCACTCAATCAATACGGCACACTTTATTCATTCAGGTCCATACTGGTTAGCTTTTAAGAGAGCTCCAAATATGTTTCCAATACTTATGAATTGACATGTGAATATATTCATGCTTTGTACTGTGACTGTGAATAAGGGACGAGGACAAATATGGAAATTTGTCTGTGTTGAATCCTTGCAAAAGAAATAAAACCCAAAGGCCATTGTAATTTGACTCGCCATCAGAGCTGTGAAATCTAATCAGGTTATTGACACTATATGACACTGCATAATGTGGGTGACATAATAGGACAAGATAAAAACAGAGTACTTCAAATGAGCAGAACTGCTCATATGCAGCAGCTGTAGGAAATATTAGATATAATTCATAAGCAGGGCCAGTTGATGAGGTGAATAAAGGGCATCGTCAGAAAGTTGCTTGAATGAGATGAAATCAAACACTGAAACGAAGCAGCACAAAGGATTAGACGTGGCTAGGTATTCTGAGATTGCAGGAACAAAAGGATTAGCTCAGGAAACGGATGTGGGTCACAACCGGGAGATAGTGAAACCAGTCTTGTCAGCCCTCCCGGAGGAGTTTTCATAATCCGCGGTGGATGGCGAGGCAGGTGGAGGCTGCGTGCCAGGTGTTGCACAGACGCAGGATCATAAATGAGGTAATGTCAGGGCTATATAGCTTATACAGCAAACACCTTTCTGTGAAAACCCATCATGGTTTTTGCTTTCACATCTTTGTGAAATGACACTCTTAAAAACAATGACAACAAGCTGTAACAGCCTCAGGGCTCTTCTGGGATTTGTATTGTGTTGCACTTTGACCTGCAGTCAGAAGTTGAAGACACAAAGAGAACAGTTGGCCAGCCTGGCACCAGTAGATTACACCATTAAGCTTCTTGTTAACCCTGTTGCACAAAACATAAGTAGCAGCAGAGATGCTTAGAGGGTTACATGTTAGGGATTCCCAGATGGATTACATGCATATGGCAGCTTGAGCAACACATCTTCCATGCTTGTTATCACCTTACTTTTGATCCTTTCATAAGATACAACTTGAACATAAAATCACCTCACATTCAGGTGTAAATCGCAATAAAGGTGGGCTAGGATTTCTCTTTGACTTCCCTGTAGAGGGTCAGAGGGCAGTTGGTATCATAGAGCAGTAATTACTCTGACATGCCTCTTCGGCAGTCTCTAAAGACATAAATTGTCCTTAAGCACAGGAAGTACGATGGGGCTACAGATCAGATAAGGTGTCATGGCAGGAAGGGGCTTCAGAAACAACCTCATCTTTATCTGATGGGATCAGAGGGAACCCAGGACACTTGGTGAGCTACATCATGCTCACAGACATCTGTTACCTACCATTCTACATCCTTGGCCGATGTGAAAAGTCACCAATTACTTAGATAAATCATCCTTGCAAAGACCTTCTTGCTGCTATGGTAACTATTAAGATTCTAGCAGAGCTTTATGTTTGATAATCTCAAGAAATGTGAATATCAAGATTCTTCAAAAGGCTTTTCTCCCCCATATATTGCCATCTGCAGCACAGGGATAATAACAAAGACCCACAGTGCCGGGAATGTAGGCGAGGGCATGGCACAGAAGGAGGAGAGATGATTATTTTTATATCATCTGAATATATTGATGTGTTCGGCCTTGTGTTCTGGGCCCCTGAGGTCAGAGTACAGGAAGGAGGATTACAACCCAAGAGCCAAGTAGATTAAACAATCGCTGACCCTATGTGCTAAACTCATTCCTTCACCCCAACTCAGATCAGCACATACAGCTATAACACTGATTACAGGGGGGTCACATCCTGGAGAAGTCAAAGAGGAGTGTATCTGTGTGTGCCTACAGCTGCATGTGACTGCATGTCCTCACTCTGGAACAATCAATCAGCAATAATCAAAGGGAACTCATCGCTCAAAGAGAACAATCAACCAGCATCGTCATTGTGTGCATTATTGATCATGCAATGAGTGGTTATAAATGGACGCTGATTATTGCTGGAATATGTTTCTGATATGCACGGATATCACTAAAGGATGCAATCTATGTCTAAAATGTACTTTCTGAAAGAGTTAATCAATATTTAAAGCATTAATTTCAAAAAAGCCATTTTCTTCACTCAGGCCGAGGCATTGTTTGATAATTTGGTTTATTTGAGTGGGAGTGTGTAAAAATTACCAGTTCGGGGTCATGTTTGCAAACCTCTCCTTGCTCACTTGAAAGAGTAATCTCATTAATGAATAACTACCACGCTCCATTTGCTTGTGCGCTTTAAACGGCCCCCTCAAAACAACCTAAATGCCAGCTATCACACGGTAACTTATGTGCTTGCGTGGGTGTCGCAGGGCAAGGGAAGCTGATGCATCTGAAATAAGAGGTGGATCCGGCCTCTCAGAGGACACAAGAACTGGCACTTACGATGACATTTTCTGCTGCACAAAAGCAATTTGCAGCGGCCTGGCTGATTGGATGGGCTATCCTTCAACGCTGCAATTTAACGGGCAATGATAAAGTGGCAGCATATAGGTATAGAAATGGCAGAAGGGATGTTTAAACAAAGTGCTCAATGTTCTGCAGCTGATAAAAAGGTTAATAACAAGACTGGAGGCTGCATAACACCAATTTCCTAACATCTTTATAACCCACCGATTCGGATAAAAACCATCTTCTCATCGGTTATTCTTCAAGTACAGATGTGCATGTTGATTTATAATCAAGATATGCACCAATTATGACAGGAATAAAAAACGATCCATTATTCGAAGGTTGAGTACTATCATTAAAGGAAATAATTTGATATTCAATACAAAGCCATGAATTACTAATGCTGTTTCGTGACAACTTTGCTCGAGCCGTGATTTTGAGAAAATGAAATGCTTAAGATATTTGAAAAAAGGCATTGTGTGTATGGAAACCCAGTCTGAGCCCTGGTAAACACTTTAACACACTCAAGTGACTTCATATCTAAGCATGGCAAGTGTGAGGGTTCATCTTATTAGACTTTCAGAAATAGAGTGAAGTGAATCTTTCCTCTCATATGGAGAGATTGGCAGTGCAGTCAAGGAAGTGATTTCACTGCTGCATAGAATTGAATTGCTGGGGGGGAGGTTGGTTAAGCAAGGGGCTTAATTTGCTCTGGAGTGTGTATTCTCATACTGATATGCCAAAATGTAATTGGAGTCGGTACAAGAGCCGGTCGTTTTCATTTGAGATTTGAGGGTGCTTGTTTGAGATTTTTCCATGGGAACTGTATCATCTAAAGAGTATGTTTTACTCTGCCTACGCCCAGATCAGTGTGAATGGTGGAAATCGCAGAAAGTAAATGAAGTGTGTCTGCAGCGATGCAGTCTTATCTGCCATGATAATACATGTGTAGCAGGCAGCACCCAGAGGCAACTGCATGTATTCATTTCCCCCAAAGCCAAACACTAGTCCATGGCTTCTGATTGGCTTGGGTCATGACATATGGAGATGAATGTCAGTAAACACTGGTGCACACACTGAGTCACAGCCACTTCCCACTCACCTCTCCCAGTGTGATTCCTGTGTAATGATCTGGGGAGTCTGGACAGCCGTCTGCTTAGCTTCGCTGCACCGAGGGGTGCTGAGCTGAGTGAGAGGAGCAGAACAGGGGGACAAGACAGGACGAAATATTTTTTTTTTACATCCTGGCAACACTTTTTCTGTGGAGATTTGAGCGATTAGCAAACATGGCTCCCCGCAGAGACTGAAGGTTAAAGTAAAATCTCTGTAGTGTATTTTTAAACGTCTCGTTTTACATTATAACACACGTTTTATTTAAACTATGTAAAGTACTTTGTGTTACCTTGTAGCATGAAAAGTGTTTTATAATAAATACATTTGAATTTCAATTTAAAATCCACAAATACCCTCTGCAGCTTGTGCTGTCTTTATGAATCTCTCGAATGCATTGTTACAGTGGAACTAAAAACCACTCAAGATACACAGAGAAAACACCGACATGAACTTTTTGTGAGCCCTCAAGGCCATTCGGTGAGGTTTAAAACCCTTCATGAAACTTGCAGTCCTGAAATCAGTCAAATGGAAGCAAATGGTTTAAGTAGGCCAGTCCTGCTGAGTTGTTGCTTTATTTCTGTACTTTAACCTCGCACATAAGGCTGCTAGTGAAGCTACGGGCTTTGCAGAAGGAGAGATTGCGGTGGATATGTGCTTCTACTTGTCAAAGCTGATTATTAAAGTGTGACCACTAATAACTGTGTACGGCACTTGCAGAATCCTCCAGAGTATAGAGGCTTCCATCTCCTCCAACAAAATCCAGGGACACATAAACATTGAAACTCTTCAAGTGACCTAGCAGTGACTTCTTTTCTTTGAAATACATTTTTATTTTTTCTTTGCTCAAATCACACAGAGAAGGTGAAGGTTTGCAGTAAGAAGCTTATTGGGAATATGGGCCTATTATCTCTGAAGGAAAAGAAAAAAAGATACAGAATAATGTGCTAAAGAGGGGAAATAGTGGTGATTGAGTTTTAGGATTTAATAAATAAATATAAGACTCTCCAAAGAAGTCGGTAATCCAAAAATGAAGGAGTTATACCTCTGAGGAATTCAATCTGACAACATGCGTTAAAACTCTGAAAGAAAAGACAGAAGCAAAGACCGATAAGAAGGCTGCTTCCAGGAAGGGAAGAGAGATCCGATGATGAGATGGGGATGTGACAAAAGATTCGGAGCTGGAAACCATCCATCAGTAGAACTATGAAACACTGGCACCTGCTGAGCTAAGCATACAACGAGTGGGATTTGGCTGTGATACACGTTCCGTCTATCTTTGTAAACCTTTAAAGAGCATGTGTTGCTTGCTTTATTACAGCCCAAAGCAATATTTAACTCATTTTATCAATATGTACCTTTACAACATATTTCTTCTTGGTGTATTTGACATGTTTTATTTAGCAAATGGTCAAATATATATTTTCTTCATGAACACAACATGAACATATAAAGTAAAAATGCTAAACATCTTTAACAGAAATCTGAAACAGTTTGGTAAACACAAAATATTTCCACAAACAGCCAGCCTGCTAATTAGAAACAGTGAAATAAAATAGATTAATGCCATCAAGATTAATAAAATGTAAACATAACAGTAGCATCCTAAGCTACTTTAGCTAACATGCTAGCCAAGTAGCCTATGCTTTACCAGTAATGGTTTCAAATAGGATGCTTTGTTAAAACACAATTCACACCGTTTTCTCTGTTTTTAGTGGCTGTCTTAAAAAATGTCATCTTTTCAAATGCCTAAAAATCCTTCAAAATACTGAATCCTTCATTCAATAAAAAAACAGCAGCAGTCACAAGCTGGGATTCAAATCTGGGCCAGCTGCTTAAGAAGCTGTAATTTCAGTTGCTCAACCAGATGAGCTAATCACCAGACATGAACCATGAAATGTCAAGGATGCTTCTTTGCATCCCTGGCAAAACAACCACAATCATTTGCACATGGCTGCAATGCTCCAAACAGAGGATGGAGTGATTTTGATGGCAAATATTTGCTTTCACCATATAAACATAATAAAGCCTAATGTGTTTCATCAAAGGAAGCAAAGTATAAACTACCAAGATATGACTGTTAACATCTAAAAGCTGACTGCAACCATGTTCATTTTCAGCTTTTATGCATTTATCAGTGTGAATTTTGATACAACACTTTTACAGCTGTTTCATTGTGCAACTTTAAAAACATTTGAAGGACATTTTTCAAAGCTAAAGTAACCGGATCCATCCTCGTGCATAAGTATCCTTGAGTTTGAGAAGCAGTCCCAACAGCATCCATTGATGGCATTATTACAGTGTATGACCTCATTTCACTTAACCCTGACCAAGGAGAAAATAGGGAGAAAAGTCTACACGTTTTAATATGTTTTATTCACTCCCAAATAAAAGTCTTTTAGTCTTCTGGCCCTTAGTATCCACCACGGGACAAAAGACTAGTATCAGATTGTATACAACGGGGTTTTGAACAAAGTTTTAGCATTGAATGATCCAATAGATCTCCAAAACTAATCTAGTGAATTAGAGTTAAATGCTTGAGTAAATTAATAAATATTCATAAAATATCTTCTTGTTGGGAAATCCAACTAGAGGCTCTGAAAAGTTACCAAGAGAGATGCTCCTTAGAGATCCAGACAGGAGAATTACACAATACAGGTGAGCCAAAATATACTTTAGTGACTTTTACTTGTGTAAAGTGGGTATCTTTGGTTTCAAAGTTTAAAAATGAGTTAATTTAGTCAAACTGACAGCTGTACAAACTATTATATAAAAAAGCCCCTTAGCTGTGATGGGATTGAACTGTATTCATCAATCTAATTAAGTTGTCTTCCTGAGTCTACACTGCTAAACAAGATATCATAAGAAAATGACAACTGTTTTAGTTTCATGAGAATTCTCAACAAGACAAATACCAGAGGACGCCAACAAACTAAACCAATGCAAAACTTAGCAGGAAATAGAAACAAATATGTTAGGGTATAAGGTCAGGCAAGAAAAGCAGTGCCAATATGTCAAATCATTTTATGTACCCTGCTCACATTAATGATACTTTAAGTGAAACATAAAGACTTTACTTCCCATAAAGCAAAGACGAGAGACTCATCGCCCATGAGAGCACTGTCTCTTTGTTCTAAATAAATCTTGCCCACCCTCTAGCATCATTTCATATTAATTTGAAGTGGTGGATTTTTATTAGAAAAGAAAAAAATGGGGGGGGGGGGGGGGGGTTGCAGCTGAGCTCAAAAATTCAAGTTAAAATGCTAAATATTTAACATCACTCTTATGCTGGGTCTTCCAATTTATTATGTAATTATTTGATATGAAGACTTCCTTTTGAAACACTGCTATTTAATTTATGTTGGTACTGATGTTTATGAGCTTATGTAACCTCGGCAACTTCAAATGACTTTTTGAGAGGTGGAGAGAAAAAAAAAACTAAAAAAAAAAACCGACTAATTATATTTCTTAAGAAACAGATCATGAGAACATAAAAAAATAAGCGTTGGTACCTACACATTCTTTTTGGAGGAGAAGCAGGAACAACTGTGGTGAAATCAGGCCAAACAGCTGATTTACATCAAGAAAAAAAACCCAGAAACAAACTGTTTAGATGAGTACACTTACTGAACACACTCATCATCTGTGTAATCTTTTCCCCAACACAATGTTGCTGATGCAGATTTGGCTGTCGGTGACATGCACAAAGTGTTTCGCATTCATGCTTTTGTGAATTGGTGTCAAAAAGCCTTAGAGGCTTCTTAATCCTTCCACATCAAAATAGGACACGTTTCCCATAAATAACAATGTGTTCTGGCATAATTACTGTAGTCCCCATGTTCCGTAAACAACTGGATGAGGCCTTAGTGAATATGTATAAGGTATGACTTTATGGTACATTGTGAAGGGTTTTGGAAGCGTCTCTGATGACCATGCACTCATTACACTTTCTAGAAGGAGTCTTAATCTATTTTCCCCCACAAACAATAGCTTCTGACTATTTGGATGTTAAAGGTGTTGCTTAGATCCTGCAGAGATTTAGGATTCTTGTGCTTAGCTGGGAGCATTTTAGCTAATCATCACCTCTTAAAGAGCAGCTGTATAGTTGTTACAAGGATTGCTCAAAATCAGAACTGATATCCATGAAAGCTGGTTGGGTGAACCATGAACTTATTCAAATTGTATGCTGTTACTTTGAGGATGGTGGTTTGATTAAGTGGATTTAGCAAAAAATAAAGTATACTGATCAGTTCCACTGATAAAGGCCACATTCAAAGCAATTTAATCTAAATAAACCAAGAGGAAGAGAGGATCAGTTTGAGACTGAGTGCATGTAGGTGCATTATAAATCTTCTGTCGTGTGGTTCAATATTACAAATGCATCACTTCTATTGTTTGACATCCGTTATGAATGATCCAGAGAAACCAAAACTGCCTTGTGTAGAGACCTTGATCCTAAAAACAGCCTGTGGGGTTTTTATTCATGCAATAATGACCTGTAATTACATTCAAAGAAAATGTTACCTCTAGTGTTTGTGTGAAGTGTCAAAATGGTGCCTCTTGAGGAGAAAATGCCTTAGAACAAAAGAGGTAATTTTGTCCTAAGCTTGATGTTTCTTACCTCCAACCAAGTAGTTTTGATTCTTTCAATCCAACCCTTGTAGTGTTACTGCCTAAATTCAATCAGAAAGTGACACAAGTGTTTTAGTGTGTTGTCGGGGCTGTTGTGTTACTAAAAGGAATGTGTTTGCATTCTGCAGTTAAAGTTGTGGTTTAAAAAGCATTGCACATAATTACACCATCCACCCCTCCTTACCTCCCCTTTAAGAGGACTTTGTGGCTGGTTAACACTTGGAAAAGACATTTTCTCTGATGTGGAAACCTATTTCCCTTCCACTGTTGGTAGGAATGAACGTTACGGGTCAAATTAAAGGGCATGAACACACAACCAGTTTAGATTGGAGGACATGTTGCATATTTTGTTACTTCTTCTCTTTTGTTATAAGCCTTTCGTGCATTCCTCTCTCTCAGCTTAGACACAGGGAAGAGCTGTATGGGAGGTAAACAGGGAGATGTAACTACATTCTGTACACCCCATCAAACATTCCCCATCAAATAAACTGCATAAAAAACTTTCCAGAACCAAATGGTTTATTCAGCATTACCTTAGCCTTTATGTGATGAAGAGCCTTTTGATGTATTATGTGGTTTTTAGTTAATCCTTACCTTTAGTTTGGTAACATTTCTCTTCTTTTTTTGGTCATGTTGCAGCACAGAATGGATTCCTAATGTACTGCTATTTATTACTCACATTCACTTTTTTGGTCTTTTCACTTCAGACAACCCAAAGGGCATTATGGGTAAAGACAACCTAAAGCTACATGTGGGAAAACTGGTGGCTCTGGCTAGAAAAAATAGCTCATGGTCAAATGTGGGAGAACACAGAAAAAGAATAGCTAAGATTTGATGCAGCTCCATGCTTTGCTCTTATATGATGCTGCTCGCTTTGATGGTAAAAACAAAGGTTGATATGCATTAACCAATAGATGAGCAAGTTTTTTTCTTTGTTGTGTGTCTTGTCTTTTCCTTCTGTAATTTTTTATGCAGCACCGCCTCTGGCGAGAAGGGGATGCATTATTTAAAAGGTCTGGTTTCTTTGAGTATGGGCAGTGTGAAAGCAATCTGAGGCCAGAATAATGCTGCAAACCCCAACTGAACTGAGTTTCTAATCATGCCTATACTAGCAGACCATCCTGGCATGAATGCGTCTTTAGACCTTTTTCATGAGTCAGAGTTAGAATAAGAGCTATTCATGTCTCAGACATCTTTCTTAGAGCAGGACAGCTCCACTGGCTCACTAACCTCACTAAACCATGCAGCACAAGAGCAAAAATTGATTGGATGAATAAAGTATGGCTTAGTAAGTAGTTTTTTATTCTTTCGTGAGGATTTATTTTTTAAAATATTGCAATATTGTAAGACTTGTGAACCCACGGTCCTCTTTGGGGAATTAGAGACCCCATGTTGGGAAACACTGGTGTGTAGAGTGTGTGTTCCAGAGAGGGTTGTTGCTGTATGTTCAGCAGCTTTTACAACATTCTTCATTGTACAATTGGCTTCAGGGGCCTCAGAGCAATCTCTAGCACAGGTCCAACCTCCTTCATTAGTTTATTCTGTTTCTTCTTCTTGAGTCTTTGGCTCGGATATCTTCCCAGCAGATAGCTGCAGTTTTTCCAACAGACTTTTAAAATATATGCAACATATTAGTAAATAGACGTATATATAGATAAGATAAATGTCAAAACGTCCTTTAGACGATGGACAGAAAGGAGCTTGTAAATGCCTGCATTCCTTATGACAGTAGGACACATTTGCACACCTGAACAGACACCATCAATGATGAAAGAAATGCAGTTTGCATTGTAATATCCCCCACAACTATTTTTAAGTTTGGGCTTTTTGATAAAAGAACAGAAAACCAACAAAAGCCTTTTATCTTGCATTGTTTGATCAATATTCTTACATTTTTTAGCTGTTTTAGTTGCCTTACAACCCACATTACTTGCTTTAACCTCTGTGAATTTCTAAACATTTTTGGGTATAAGCCTATTTGCTTAGGGCTGAATGATAAAATTCATCACACTCTCATGACTGTGGTTAAGCCTGGAGCTAGACACAGGAGTCAGGCATCTTAGCTTTGCATTATTATGAGATAGCGAGGGAAAAAGGGCTGTTTTGGCTTTGTATAAAACTCTCTAAGTGACACGAAACCCATCTATGCGTGAACAAATTGTCAAAACAAATGGTGTCGCTATATGGGTTTATGTGCTTTAAACAATTTATTTGTGAGTGTGGCTAAGTATAGTGTCCTCTTTTGACACTGAACTGTTCAGAAATTCCAAAATTAAAACCACTTAGTGGCTGAAATATGCTGTACTGTTGTGGTTATTGTTATTACAGATTTACTTTAACAGTCATGTATAAAATGACAGTTCAATGCACAATTCTGTTTTTAATCCACAGTTAGAGAATTTATAGATTTACACAGGCAGTGTCAAAGCTCATCAGTCCACTTATGAGCATTAAATCCTGCTTCATCTTTCCTTAACAGTGTATTCTTATCTAGAGATGTCAGGTTACACTGTTTTAACCCTTTTATTTTAGTGACATGTCTCTCTTATGTCACAGTTACATGCTATTGTCATACTTTAATAGTTCATTTGTTTCTTAACAATGGCAGTCTTTGCATTTCCAGCAGACAGGTATTCCTCTTTAAACAAGATTCTGATAATCAGCGAGAGCTCTAGCACAACAGCATGAGGCAATTTTGTATAATTGCATGTATATAAGGAAGAAACAAAAAAACCTGCAGATTTATATATACAATCTTGGTTTCATTATTTGCAACTATAATATTCAGGTCCCCCCCCCCCATCCTTCTTAAAAGAACAGTGAGGTGAGAAAAAAAAAACAGGTAGGGAGACTTCATAAATGGGCATTGCAGCCTGTGATCTTCCTCAGGATGGTCTTCAAAATAAGCCTCATTAAAATTGAACTCAGCTGCAATTAATAAGGTGCACCTCCTTGGGTTATTTTAAATGAAATGCAAATATATAATGTCTGTATTATTGGCATTTCTAATAGGTCAAGCATATTACTTTCTCCTAATTTTATACTCTTATGAGAAACACCTTAAATATTCTGATAATTGTGTGGTTTTACGGAGAGAACCTCATACCAAAACATTGAAAACTTGGCCCAATAAGCACAGATATGTAGGTATCTACCACTCACACTTGAGTCCATACCCATATGTTGAGGCCCCACCGAATCCTACACACGCTTGTGATCTGCTACATTTCAAGCACTTTATTTATATCCATCAGGCTAATTAGTGTGCACTGGATCCAAATACTGAGAGGTTCTTACAATGTTTGGACAATTATAAATACATAAAGTGCCATCTGCTCGAGGTTGCCAGGCTTCTCGTGGCAGCAGAGACGCAGCAAAACATGTTGCCAACTACCTACTCAGATCTGAGTTATAATCATATGAATCCATTTCATGTGTTTAAATACAACGATTTATGCCAACTCAATCTGAGGAGTTGCCACCCACAAACAGCAAGAAAAAAAGTCTGCATTGTTTCTTAACAATAGCCGTATCCCCCAATGTGGTTCAGTTTATAGAAAAATTGGATTGTATTTAAAATACACAACATACTGTGCACTTAATAATCATTACACTCATAAATTATACATACTTGAGAAGCAGTACAATATGCTTTAATCACTATGTACTGTGAATACATGCAAAAGGAAGGAGCAAAAATACTTTGGGTAAATAATAAATGCAGCAGTAGTTGTTTTGCTGCATATCTATATCTGACTTGTACAATGTCTGAGGCGATGGTTGCATTTAACCTCTATGGTATGTGTTTCGGTCCGCACGATTTACGCAAACGGTAAGGCAATCTGTATTAAGTGATTTTTTTCTGTGATTCAATAATACCAGTTGGTGTTGTATTATACATCGCTTGAAAACCTGAGTATACCATTACAAGGTATAACTTGTGAGTACGTGAATGTAGCTCAAGAGCTGGCTTTTCCCTTAAATTTCCCCCTTAACGTGTGAATAAAGAAAAACTTGATGAAACATCAAATTATTTAAAAAAAAATTACTTAAATCTTTGACCTATTGACAAAATAAGATTTTTTTAGTGTATTTATAAGGGTTCAGGCGACCAAAATCATATGATGAACAACAGGGTTTTGAGTAAAGTTTCTAACATAAAGTGATGCAAAATGTGTCAGAAACCATATGTATCAAATATGATATGTTAGGTCCTAAGGGGTTAATTAAAGCAGGCACATACTTTTCCTCTGCTTCCTGTGATTGCTGTCATTTTTTAACTCCTGGCTTGTTATGTGCTCTGCCTGTAAGGTTGGCGAGTAGAGTGGCAGGCAATATTAAAGCAACTTGTGGGCTTAATAATTTGCTGCATTTCATTTGGACGTTGCCTGCTTCTGATTTGTCATGGGCTGTTTTGCCTTGCCTGTTTTTGTCATTGCTTTTTATTATCTCTCCTGTTTTTGCACACTTTAGTTTGAATTTTTCTTCTAGTTTTCATTGTTTTGGCTTTGTTATAACTGCATTTATCCTATTTTTTTATGTAGTTTGCTTTCTTTTTCTTTTTGTCTTAATTTAAATATACATTGCAAGATGATTATAGATTTTTTTCTCTTCTGCTGTTGGTTTAACTTGTTTTGGTTAGACTGCTGGGAGCCAGTAGGTGGACAGATGGGTTAGGCACTCACAGTTGAGAAATCCCTACTTTTGGTGCACTGAGTACCCAGTGGTTACATTTTTAAGTTCAGGATTGTGTTCATAAGGTGGCTGGTTTCACACCTGGGCACTCCTCTCTTGTCTCCTGTTGACATTCAGTCTGGTTTTGAGAGTCAAGTGTTGATAGATGTGTAGATAGTGCTAGTCAGACATCTGGCCAGCACTGTACTGAAATCTAAAAATGAGATTCTGAAGCCAGCCTGCATTTTTGAAGCATTTTTTGAGCAACATGACTCACACATTGAGCTGTTTTTCTCATTCCACAGAGGAACAAATATCACAAGTTTTACCTCATTTTAATATTGGCTAATTGGATTTCTTTAATGATAGAATATCACCACATTGAGTTTAACTCTTGAGGTACCTTTGAGGACCAAATGTGTGTACTTTCTGATAATATTATGTTTTTTCCCCTTAATTTCTTTTCAGAGGCATTTGCATGTGTGTGAAAACTGAGTAGAATTTATTTAATTCCATTTTCCTCTTTTCC
>JBAMHV010000019.1:9694216-9707539 GCA_037177535.1 Pseudomugil gertrudae
ACACCTGCTCCTCTCATGACGTATTCCCTTTAAATACACGCATGTACACGTCACTTAAACTGGTAACAATACAGCGTTCCTATAGTGGCAATAAGGTGAATTACAATCAGTTGGCTCCTACAGTACCTGCCAGCAATGTTGAGAAGATGGAGGCAAACATAACTGGAGAGAGGCCAGTAGGCAGAATCAGGATATTGAAATTAGTCAGATAATCCCAGAATTGACCACTGCAGCCATGCATCTTCCTCAGTCTGAGAGGAGTTTCATACTGAGCATATGTGAACTTTCTGCTACCTGCAACATCTTACAGCATGAACAGTTTAGGAGTGGGTCAGTGGTGGTCTGGGGAAGCATGTACTTTAAGGAGCACACAACCCAGTACGTGCTTGCCAATGGTACCCTGACATCCCTCATGTAATGGGATGAAATTCTCAGACTCCTTTTCAGAAAATATCCTTCTACAGTGGGACTTGGTTCCTTCTGGTGGGAATGCTTAGTGTCATGTGGCTGGAGTGTCAGCAGTTCTTGCATGGCATTGCATTGCTGTTATAAACTGACCTGCTCATTCACCAGACTTGAATCCAGTTCAGTACCACTTTGATAATTTTTGTGCATTATATACACAATTCCAAGTCTCAAAAAGTGGTTCTCAAAACTAAAACTACAGCTTTTAGAAACACCAGAAATAAAATAAATAGATGTAGCTTCCTACTTATTTGCCATGTTACAGGGCAGCCTTATCATTGGATCAGTCAGTCAGCTCCTCAAGGAAGGCAGCCTCCGGCTCAATGGTCTTATTTTTGGTGCATTTACTGTGACACATTACCAGCTATCTTCTGGAGTGGACTGGAGTAAAACAAGTGAATCTATAAGGAAGCTGTGATAACTAAATAAGTCAGTGTAATATCTGGCATTCCACTGGCTGGATGACTTTTAACAGGATCCTCTGTTGACATGCCAAGAGTATACAGGGAAAATAACTAACAGTAAAAGTTAAGAGAGCACAGAAGGAGCCTGATTACAAGGAGAAGAGCTCGATCTTGAGAGCAGAACATTTGCATGTTTAAGTCCAAGTTTTGATTGATTCACAAATCAACTGAAATTTAAACTGAAATCAAACTGAAATTTGAGAAAGAGCTACATTATATTTGTGTCCATTATATTTGTATATAGAAATATGCTCAAATTGCTCAAAATATGCTCAAAGTACACTCTTAATTTGATATGCTTATACCATGTCATGCCAGCTTGGTGAGACCTTTTTCATTTAAAAGTGTTAGTTTGCATTAAGAAGTGATAAATTGGTCTCTACAGTAGACAAAACATCTTAATGTAATGGGTTTGGGAAAGAGATGGCTGATGTAATATGCAGGGTTTTCAAATAGAAAGATTGTATGAGTCAATATTAAGAAAAGAAATCCTTTATCTTATACTAGGTCAATGTGTGGACAATCAGACAGACCAATTTCCCTCCACTTACAGGGACAGGTGCCTGAACAAGGAAGCCCAGACTTCCCTCTCCCCAGCCACTTCTTCCAGCTCATCTAGTGATATCCCGAGGCATTTAGTCAGACTCAATGAAATAACATATGCGCCAGAGACTGGCAAACTTTCTGTGGAGGAATAGACGGGTAATTTTACTCACGCACTGACACCTCCATATCCTTGTGAAAACATATATGTTACATCATTTTAACAAGCTCTACTGATAATACTAATAACTATTATCATTTATAGTGTATATTATTATTGTAATATTAATAATGATATTATTATAAACAATAATAATAATAATATTAATAATAATATTGTATAAAAAACAAATGGTCACACAGTCAAAAATAGACATTTGTGTTTAGAGTTTATTTAATGTACTTGTATGATTAGTAGTTCAAATGTTTATGCAATCCAGTAATCATTTAACTCAAGAAGCTGGTCAATATATCATATGTTTAGTTAAAGCCACATGTAAGTTCAGATACAGTTTTGTTATGTGATTTATTTTTCTTTTAAGACATTTTTATGCATCCCCGTGTTATTCACCATTAATATCTCCTTATTAAAAGCTGACTGTTGTTTAATGACTGTGAATGAAAATCTTTTCATTTTGTAGCATACCATGTGTTAAAGCTCAGTGAGAGACATTGTAAAGAAAAGTAAAGTGATTCATAAAGAAATTTAAAATGCTAAATCGATACTGATGCAATATTTTCCATTTCTTACTAAGCCACTTTATCACTGATCATCTTTCCTGCTTGTAGTCTTGACAGACACATTCTGAGATATCCGGGTTATGTTTTGGGATTCCACAGCCTTTTCTGCTCATTTTGTTGCACAGTGAATTAGTGAGCCAAGACTGACAGATGCTCCACTGACGAGACAGCTGCCAGCGCTCAATCCAGCAACTGGGTCAAGTCCCTCTGACGCCCATAACAAGTCCATACCATGTCCCTGTCCCCCCAGGCTCTGTGACTTACTGTACCTGTCCATCGCCCTTGGCCCACAGAGACTTTTCAAAAGACCTTATTTCCCTCTATGATTCTTTTGACGATCAGATTTAGTGCTTGAGTACCAATGGAGGGTTGAAGAGACTATTCCTCATAATTAGGCTATGTGGCATTCAGGGCCATGCAACCCAGGTCTGCCATTTAAGCATGGAGGTGACTGTTCCTTCCCCCATCCATGTTGCATTATTAAGTGTAACAGGACTCATTGCAGTGTGTCTCTACAATTCTCTTTGTACTGCTTCTCTCACCCACCACCACCCAAAAAGCCCTCCTCAACATCCCACCACCACATGTGTCCTCTGTGAAATGGAAATGCTGCCCCATTAAAAACCGTCAACCAGAAGCAGATCACGGCTGCACTTATGCTAATGTAGACACAGGAAAATATCACATAAGCAGAGGAAGAAAAGAAGATATAGAGGAGAGCAAATCGGATGAAAAATTACAGCTTCACCTTTAGTGGTGAAAGTATAGTATCTCTAAATTGGAAATGAATACTGTTGTAGTGCCATGGTTAAGAAATACACTAGTACGACAGTTGGAGTGGGTTTAAAGTGAGAGTCATGCATTTGAAATGATAAGCAATGGAGAGAAACTGAGACAACAGCAAACTTGGATTGGAGATAATTAGGCCCAGAGTTTGTCCCTGATTTCAGCAGGAGAGGCATCAGTGTTTGGACTCGTTACAAGGATACAGACTAGATTTCCTTCCACTCCTAATTTTACTATCGGCTTAATAAATTTAGGGTGTAGATTTTAAGGATTTAAGTGGTTTCTAAATGAATGTCCGCTGCTTACAGAGTTATAAATGTGACTATATTTGCAGGGAAATCGACCTTACAATCACTTCACAATTAATTTTTAACAAGACTTTAGTGTGCAAGCGATGCAGAAAATCATAGCAGAAAATAAGGGTCTTCTTACTAATCTATTTGGCAACTTGGGATCAGCCCCTCTGTCACCATAGAGAGAGACAGTGATGATAAACCTAATCAAATCTGCTCCCACAAGGGTCTGACTCTTTCCTCACTGAATGTAATGGGAATAGGGGAGGAAAATTAAGTGTCCCTTTGATTCATGCAGCTGAATGCTGAACGTGAGACAAATTAAAACGAGATGGCTGCTGTACATGTCTGGAAAACGGCTGGTAAACAATACTTTTATATATAATATAATCTAACACACTTGTCAGTCTCAAGCTTTGATTTGCTTTGAGTGCAGCAGGTGTATTGCTTATCAGTCGTGAAAAGGGCTGCGTTATCAGAAGGGTCAAAAGATAAAATTCTTCATGGACAAGAACAAAACACCAACACTCAAGCAATAAAACTGGCGATAACTATGTTGTGTTTCTCCTTTTTTACTCTGTTTTGGCAGGGAAATGATGTTAATGATACATAACTCATATGCACACAGTGCTTGTGAAATTTACATAAACTGCTGCTGCTTTGAGGAAAATTTCATGAGCACAAATGTCTGAGCACCTCTTTTTCAAATATGAGATATCTTAATCAAACATGCTTTATATTACAAGGGTTACCATGACTACAGTTTGATGCTAATTGGATTAAGTGATTGCAATTTACTGTGTGAATATCATCATGTCAAGCAGGGCGTTGCATTGGTCTGACATTCTTAAAGGGCTTCTCTTTGGGACTGAATGTGCGTGGGCATCAATTTCTTTCCATACACACAATGGTGAAGATGATGAGCGTAATGATGAGGCTGATAACAGTGGTAAAGATAATGATTAGAGAAACAGCTGTCTGTTCCCAGATGTGTAATTCTGTAAGGATTAATTAGATTCTTGCAGTGACTGGGGGGAGTTTTTTTCTCCACATCTGACTGTTGTGGTAATTTCTTTTTACATGACTTTTCCTTCATAAGTTGATATACAATGTGTGCACTTTGTAAAATGTAAACATCCCAAAATGACATATTCTCAGTAGGGATGTTCAGTATTGGCTTTTTGATCAGTCCCCTTTTGTCCAACTCTTGATTTAGATACCGATGTCAACGGATACCGATATATTATTGACACCTCAATGGGGGGAAAAAAAATCAGGTAAATAAGATATATCACTCGCTTTTAAGGAAATTTAATGTCTGAAGAAACTTTAAATAATTCCAAAACATTTGGACGAGTCTACTTCCAATCTCCCTATGTTGCAAATGATGACATGGTTTTAGAATGACACAGCTAGGATAACTCAAGATAAAACAAATAAATAAACATATCTGGAAAACTAAACATAATATATTTAATTTTTTTAAATTTAGAATTAGAGGAGACTTTGATTTGACTTTGTTAAATAATATACACGTTTTAATGCTAATATTGGCCGATAATATTGGACATCTCTATTTTTTAGTTATTTCTTAATTATAAGTTCCTACTTAATGAACCAGGCTAAACCCAGATTATTGCATACTGTTAGGAACAAACCCAAATGGTTTGCCCATAATGCATAATTCATCTGCAGGTGTTCATGTTGCATAGAGTAGAAATGTCTAACTAATTTAATTGTGCCCCTTGTGCTAATGCAAATGTATGTTGACAAGCGGAGCCTTGTTTTTTCTACCTTAATTGCAGTGCACAACTTGCTGGTGTTATTTTTGCTTTGGATGAATACATGCTGTTCAGCATGACGGCATCAGCTTGTATCATTTTCCAACTTGTAACTTTGCCTTCAGAATATAGTATTTGTGTTTTAAAGATGTTGTCTTAGCAAGAGTTTGTCCTAATGGCTAGATAGCCTATAAAATAACATAATTTACAATAACATTGGTTTCTAGTTATGTTATAGTTACTTTACCATGGCACAAGAGCCCGTGACTGCACAGAGAATTATACTTGATGCTCACATCCCAAATAAATCATTTTTATTTTTCTTGAAAATTATACACAATGAAATAAAAGTATATGGGACTTGTTATTGTTTAAACCTTTAATATTCTTCAGCATGTGAACAGTGTTCAGCTATTTTATGAAGAGTAACAGTTTGAAACATTTACTCAAGGTTACTTTGTTTGGTCCACCAGTTCAATGACTTAACTAATCAGCCAATCACGTGGCAGCAATTTGGTGCATTTAAATGTAAATTTTAAACAGTGTGTCAAAATGGCAAAAACAGAGTACTTTTAAAAAAATTTTTTACATTTAATGTGTCATGGTTGTTGATGCCAGTTGGATGGATCTGAGTATTTTAAATTTCATGATTTACTGGGATTTTTACACACAACCATCTCTAAAATGTATGGAGAATTATCACGGAAAAAGAAAGAAAATATCCAGTGAGCAGCAGCTGTTTAAACCAAAATATTTGTTGAAATCGATGGTCAGAAAAGAATTGCTAGACTGATTTAATATGGTAGAAGGGCAATAGTAACTCAACTAGCCACTTGTTGTAGAAATGCTGAATAAAAACCAACTCCTAAAACATCAAACCTTGAAGTAGATTGGCTACAGCAGGAGAAGACTAAACCAGGTTCCTCTCATATCACCTTGGAACAGGAGAATGAGGTTGCAGTTCACACAGGTTCACCTAACATGGACAACAGAAGATGATGAAGCATTGTCTTGCTTGAAGAGTCTCCATTTCAGTGGAAACATTCCCGCTGTTGCTGAAATGGATACAGTCAAACTGTAAACGAGCTCCTAGTAAACTACAAATGGACAGTATAAAAGCCAACATAGTTAATTTATATATATATTTTATTTTTATATAACTCTTATATATTAACAACAAATTGGTATCTTGTGGAACTTGTGTGGAGTTTAGTACAACTCTACCCACTCCTTCTCTTCCTTTATTGTTTAATGACATCCATGTTTGGCTGATTTGAGTCCCTAAATTCTCCTTAGGAGTGATTGTGAGTCTGACTGAATACTTGTATCTTTGTCTTGGTTCTCTGATGACAAGAAACACCTCAAGTCTGCTGCATTTGAATAATCTGTTATCTTGAGAAAACAGACTTTTGTTTACTTGAGATAACAAGATAAATTGTCCTGTTATGAGGAAACAAACAACATGCAAACCGGACCACTCTTGTCCTCTGTAGTCTTATTTTTTTTTATCATTGCTGAACTTGAATCTCATATCAAGCTTTATTTGCTGCACCAGCAAACTCACAATCATTATTCTCTTTTTTAAACTACTGCTACAAACAGGAAATCTACATTTATAGACAACAATACTCTGCAAGTACTTTGTTTACTTTTAAATCTTAACTGAGAATTTTTTTCTTAACTGGCATCCTTTATTTTGGACAGTTTAGGAAATTTAAGTGTAGTGTATTTACCATCAACAACAAGCGTCTATGCTACCACAAAGCGTCTCAATGTTAGAAATATATGTTTTTATTAGTTTGGGAAGCTGAAGTGTGACAGAGAAGGAAAGTCTCGCCCATATGTTTCATTGTACTGCTGAGGTTGTTGAATAGCTGTGGGTGCAACGTATTATACCTGGTTTTTACTTCCCCTGGTCCTGTTAAATTGTGGGAGTGGCCTCAGATGCACAATGGCTGCCCTTTTGTTTTTATCACTCAACTTTGCGATAAAGATCGTCCTCAGACTGGAAACTGTTTGACAATCAGCATTACAGTTTGTCTCTATTTATTCATTGATCACATTTATATGAGAGTTTTAATTCATCTTTAATTCCCATAGGGGAGCGTGAGCTCACCTTCATTGTTCACCACCTACAACAATGACTATAATTAGTGCACCTGACCACCATCTCATCAAATTCTCTGATGCAGCTCCAGGGCTCTTTTAAATAAGGAGGAGAAATCCAACACTTTCTTTGACAGCGTGAGCAGCGTACTGTGACCGAAATGTTCTCATACTGAATCCCACCAAGACAGATGAGGTCATTTTTGGGACCACACAATTTACACCAGCTCCTGTCATAATATTTAATAAATCCAATAAACAATCTACATCGTTCAGATATTTGGAAGTGCATGTTGATTTCATTGTCTTTCATGGTCCCATCATGTGGATTACATCAGCAAAACAACACAGCAGAGGACCTGTCTTTTGAGGAGTCCTTTGGAGCCAGCAGCGAGATCCTCGATAGCTTCAGCTTCAGTGCTATCATACTAAGTATCCTGCTAAAAGTCTGGCTCTGTGGCCTCTCTGTCCAGCTGAAGACCAGGATTCTGAAACAGCTAAACATCTGCTCCAAGGTAGGTCAACCTGTGGAAAGGTGTTTCTTTAACAGTTGGTTTGCGTACACTGTTACACTGGCAAAGAAGATCATTGCAGATCCCTCTCATATACTACATTATGAGTATCAGCACCTCCCATTCAATTAAAGCACCTCAAATATAAACATTAATTTATCCCACATTCCATCATACTGCACAATCAGTAGCTTGTCTGGCTTGAAGTTCCAGGCTAATGTTGTTTTTTAATAGATTTTATTCTTTGTATTTAATGGGCATGTATCTTTGACTGGTATGAATTAAGTTGAAGCATTGTTTGTATTGCTGAATTCAATACTGCTGTATAATTTTCTGTACAAATGGACAAAGTATTATCTTTAATTCTGAACAAAAGTTAAATCTGCTTTAAAGAGATGAAAAATGACCATGTAAACACTGAACCCAGTGACAATTCGGAACAAAACTTCATTTCAAAGCAAGCGGCTGGTTCATTCTCATTTTAAATCCAAACTGATTCATTCCTCCATAATGTGCATGCTCATTCGTCTCCAAGTTAATTCTAGTTGTTCTGCGTATGCTCGTTTCCTGGTCTCATCGCAATGATGCACATGCACAGCCTTCTGCTTCCCGTCTCCGGTACTCTACTCTTTCTCCTCTTCAGCTGCTGAAAAAAGTGAAGTAGTAAGGTCATGTTGAGCTTGTACTTCAAAAATATAATTAAAATAGTACTTTACTATGTTGCTTTCCATAGTATAACCAAAATGAAAAGAGCCAGGAAGTGCAGTTTGTCTGTTAAGTGGAATACGTAAGTTCAGCACATCTACCCTCTCAGAACCTTTCCCAATGTCTGCATCTAAAGTGGAATTAAGAATTCAGAATTGATTAATTTGGAAAATTAAATCCACATAATAAACAAAAAAATCATCATGTAAGTGGAGCCAATGTTAGTGATCTAGGGTGAGGGTTAAAAAACAACAACCAGTTCTGAACACCAGAGCCCACTAGTAGAGGGTTGTCAAACGAATCCCTTAGCATTATGAAGGGATGCAGATTATTATGAAGATGCAGGACAGGAGTGAAGCAGAGAGACAAACAATGGAGATTTAAATCGTTTCTTTCAACTGTTGTGATGCTAACATGCGATTGCTAGCTAACATAACCGATGAGCTCCAGGTGCTAACCGGGTCTCAGAAAGAATACAGAGTGCAGTTTTATGTGCTTCACCGAGACATGGCTACATGAACACATCCCAGACTGTAATGTGTCTGTACACGGCTTCATGACGGTCCGTGCAGACCGCAGTAAACGGCTCGGTGGAGACCTGGGGGGAGGTGGAGTGGCAGTGCTGGTTGGCCAGCGTTGGTGTCATCCTGTGTCGCTGTTGGGGAGAGGATCTGCACGGGAGACATGGAACAGCTAGCTTTTATCAGTTGCTCCACCAGAGAGGACCCATCGTTCAGAGACAGCCTGTCATTGGAGAGACCGTTAAAACCTGGTGTAACGATGCTGAGGATGCTCTGAGATGGTGCTTCGAGACAGCAGACTGGAGTGTCCTCTGTGGTCCTCATGGAGAGGACATCAACAGCGTGACTGAGTGTGTGACAGATTATATGGACTCCTGTGTGAACGCCACCATCCCAGCAAGAACAATGATGGAGCACTGTGTATAATCTTTTGTGGTATTTTCCCCAAATAAAGTCAAGGGTAATTGTGTTAACTCATAAAAAATGGGATACCTTCTTTTTGAAATATAGATAGCTATTGTGGTCAGCCAGCAAATTATGTAAACATATAGCCTACTAACCTTTAAGTTTTAATTTAGAGTAACTTCTGCTTCTGTGCATGCAAACCAACTAGCATTAACAGGCAGAGAAGTAAAACACAGCACTCACAGAGTAGCACTATATATTAAAGGATATTAAAAGCAGTTGTTTATAAGTTCCATGGCATGTCTTTATGGTCTAAATGGCTGCAGTGGCCTCTCTGGTCTCTTCTATGTGCATCTTGAAAATGCAATTATGTAAACATAACAATTACGTATTTGGTCTTCAGGGTGTTACAGAGAAGTAAAAACATGGAAAACAAACTGTTTGGAGTAATGTTGGCTCTTTTAACTGCTCATCTCTAAAGATGAAAATTGTATAAACATGATCATTTTCTACAAAACCATATTTACAATCTGTACTTTTTTTCACGACTTTTCAGATACTTTGTAAGTAGACTTTTAAGTGATACCATGGTTAAGTACCATGGCCCACAGTTGTCAAATGGTCAAACCCCTGAGGGGGAACAAATTACTTAGAGAAATGTTGGGGTTATACCCAGCCAGATTTCACATTACATGGGTGAAAAAATGGTAACACTGCCCATGAGTCATTGAGGCAGAGTTTTAATTATTGTCAGTGTCAGACTTGAGCATAGCCACTTGGGGAGGTAAAAATAGAACAGGAATTAGCCTCTTTTCACCATCCCTGACAGCTAATTACATTTAAAATGACTAACACCACAAAACAAAAGCAGCCTGACAATAACACTTGGCTGCAGCTTGAGTAGAGCTGAAAAAGACTGTAAGACGAGTACTTAAACTTTGATTTTTGAGGAGAACCTAACACTTGGATCTCGAGAAGTCTGAATGCAGGAGACATCATCAGAGTGTTTACATATTTTTTAGGATCAATATAAACCTGTTCAATCCGGCAGCCAATGGGGTGTGCACTCAGTTTTGATTTGGCCTTGCTTCTTGATGCAGCCTTGAGCACATACCAAAGTATGTATGCTTGTAAAAAGTCAAACTCGGTGAATGTCAAATGTAAGTTTGGCCAGTGGACCGTTTTATTGGCCCTTCTCCAAATGAACATTGACTTCTTCATTTATATAATACATTTCTATCTTTGCTAATAGAACAATGAGGAGAATACATGACTCCAGGGCAGCATGAATGTAGGATTCTGTATGGTGCCAGTTTCAGTTTTTTTCTTTCTCATTCAATTAATCATCTTTAAAATGGTTTAATCAATCTAATAGGTGGTCAGTTACTTTTACCCTTTGTTCTTGTCTTGTATGTTTGGCATTTTAATGACTAAATAGGAGGAGGTTATAAAGGAAATGAAAGTCTGTGTTTTTGAGAATGAGTTTTTTTTGTATTCTTTTCAGCCTGGAAACGGCTACTTTCTCTTTGCTTGGCTGCCAGAGATGGACATAGAAAGGCCAAAGACAGCGACAGTGAATGGTTTTTAGCACAGCGAGACTCATGGGGCTTTTCCTGGTCACATTAATTCATTCATGCATGTTTGCCTGTGTTTGTTTTGTGTCAAATGGGAGTCTGATAGCCCATGTCTTTGCTGTTGGCTAAATTTGCAACATGATGCTGCAGGTGTGTTACCTCCCCGTATGAGTGTGTCTGTTTGAGCGGAAGAAGCAGCTGTATTTATGTCTGTGTGTGTGTCTGTGATCCCAGATCAGTCGTATCACTGTGCTGTTTATTCATGCTCTCATTGCTTGCTCCTGGCATAAACAAGCAGGAGCGGTGTGTGACATCCACACATGACAGCTTAACAAAAGGATACACAAATCATATGTCAGCCTCGAAGACAGCTAGTTGCACCCCCAACCCACTGCAACCGTGTGCTGGCGGAGTTGAATTGTCTCGAGAGGCAGCAGGACACTGATTCCATGACTGCTTTAATAATTTCCTACGCTGGTTTGGTCTAACTTACGCTGAATTCACAATTCTGGGGCTGGGGAAATCTTTGCTTCCTACAGATAACATCTGGGACTGAACAGCAAGCCTCACACATATTTGTACTTAAGTCTTTGTTCTGACCCAGCTGTTTACCTAGCTAAATAACTGAGGTTTAAACACCAGCAATGGTGACACAGTTAAAATTTAATGAGCAAAAATCACAAGCACTGAAAGGCTTGGACTTTGACACCAGCTGTGAAAACACTATTTAAAAAAGCTATGAGGTTGTGTTGTCGTGAGGTATTTTGTGTTAATAATAATGCCTTAAGCTGGTTCTCTTGCACTGCCGGTGCAAAGAGCCGGTGACAGCACTTTAAATAAACAGGATTATTCACTCCCAGAAAGCCTGGACTTTTTACTGCTCACAGGGAGCCTTCACAATTCCTTTTTTTCTTGAGCTATAACTGGTGGTTAGGTGACTCATTTCATAGCATTTCTAGATGGATCAGTATGATTGACATCAATTCCTCATTGCTAATTTAAGCTTCAAATGTTAGTGCATGAAATGGGATAAAGACATAACCATAAACTTTGTCTAAGTGCCTCTGTCTCGGCCAGTTTTTGTCCCTTTGCAAGTGTTCGTAGCTCTGGGTAAAATAGTAATGTACCTAATGCATAGAGTGAATGTTTCTAACTGATGCAAAGCAGCAAAATTATAATCCTTGAAAGCATTGGCAGTGATTGAGGCTCTGTAAAGCACTGCTGAATGTGTTCAGCTGATAGACGTTTAGGGGACCATTAATTTGAGAAGAAGTAGTTATGGTGGTGGGAAAATGAATTAAACTAAGAGCTTTTTCAAAGCTGGATGTCAGCTTCGGTGACATCGAGGAAAAGCAGAATAGGGTTTCCTTTCAGGGGAGGTGGAGACAACGGCATAAAGGTAAAGTGGTCCTAACGTGCTGTTCTGTTTTGTTGGTGAAATGAAATTACATCATGTTAGTGGGGGGAAGAGGGGGTGCCGGGACACCAAAGAATGCAAGAGCTCAAGTTTCTTCCTGCAGAGGATTGATGTGCAACAAGATGTGTAACTTCACCTGTCAGTACTTTTATTGTTGATACTGAACAGTTTGTTAGTTTGATAAATAGTTCTACGCTTTTTCCAAGAGCTCCGCATTATAACTTCACTTTATTGATAAATGCAATCAATTTAGAATTGTATAGAGATCAATGCATTGAAGGGAATCTAATATATATCAGCACTGTGTATGCTTATAGTTAATAGTAATGTGTAAATCATTGCACTTTTAAGATATGTGAGAAAAAAGAGCAATAAAATGAAACTATTAACACGACTGTTTGTTTTAACAACAACAAAAACCCATCATTAAAACCTTTTTATAACCCCCGGGCAGAATGATTTTAACAATGCAGCTCAATAAAAACAAAAAACTAATGATACATAAACTTTAAATGCTTTAGTTGCATCCCGAGACCAGTTACAAATACTACAAACTTTAACAATTGTTTTAGTAAAGAATAAATTGCTCCTCTGAGTATTTTAAAAAAGATTATCATACTAGGGACATGATGCTCTGTAGGTGAACAGCAGCAGTGCTGTAGATGGGTATAACTGATGAGGATCAATATAAATGCTGCTCTCCTGCTGAGTCTACATGACTCTGCTCCACAGTTTCAGTGTTGCAGGCTTTAAAATAATTTCCTAACAGTCAAACTTCCTCATCTCAATGCATAGTTGTATATAAGTGTAATTAGGTAGAAAGATATATTTATTAAGGATATTCATTAAAGTGGTTAGAATGGCTTGTAATTTGGTCACAATTGGGATCTCATGTACAAAGCATTCCATCTACTTCACCTGTATAAACTAAAGGCAGAAATGTGATCATGCCAAGACGACCCCTACTACCCAAAGGTCAGAGGTAGGTCAGGACCACCAGAGACCAGGGT
>JBAMHV010000019.1:9737937-9752774 GCA_037177535.1 Pseudomugil gertrudae
TCAACTATCATTTTTTAAAAAAATTAATTTCTCATTTTAAAAAATAAAAAATAAAAATAAAAGGCCAATAAAATTAATAATTGCAATAATAAAAATAAACAATAAAAATTCTATACAAGTAGTGTGTTCCATTTTATATAGCTTACAATAGATTTGATCATTGTCTTCGGTTATTATTCTTTCACTCAACATCCCAACTTGATTGGAATATGGGTTGTAGCTTTGTGAGGCAACATTTACATTGTTTTTCCGAAAAATAATTTCGTTTTTTGTTTTGTAATTTTGCATTTTGGCTTTTAATGCAAAACTGGATTTATGCAGTTGAGGTGGCCTGAAGATGAATGTTCATGTTACATGGGGGATAATAGATTTCTAACATCAGACACATTTCCTTATACTAAACTTTCCTGTTTATCAAAGATAATAGAAAATAGTTAAATATGAACTGCCCTTCAATGGTTCTCACAGTTACAAGTCTATCTTTCAACACTGAAGCACGTTTAGGACATTGGAGACAAAAGATGAACCAGTGAAACCCTGTGTTACACTCATTAATTACTGCCTAGATATAACGATTATTCATCTTTTTATTTGCTACTTTTAGCTGTTCAGTTACAGGTGTTGGTTTATTGGTTGGACAGCAACTGGTTTTATGGCATCCTGCTACAAATAAATACTCTGTTTGCTGCTCATTAATATTTTTGCTGCACCATACTCATCCTTATTCACAACTATGAACAGAGGAGAAACCAAACACATTATTTAGTTATTTCAGCTGGTATGAATCCACAGTAGTCTATCTGTGTTCTAGGCACTTCTCTCTGTTTTGTTCTTCACTGCAGCCCACCCTGTGAGATTCTCTGATCATCTAAATGGTTCTGTGTCAAACTCTTCTGACAGAGACACGGTGTAACACTTCTGCCTCGCTATAAATTGGTCATTGCACTGTACAAGCTTTTGACTGGAGTACAGATACTCTGGACATCTTTAAGAGAAAGTGCACCATCTTTGTGCTATAGCTCACCTCCGGTTCTGAGGAAAACAATACACACCACACAAACACACACAATAGTTTTTTTTCAGATTATAAAGAGTGTTTTGAGAACATGTTGCTGCTGTAAACGTGCTGCTGTAAACGTGCTGCTGTAAAAATGCTTATAGTATATGGCTGCATAGAATTTTCCTTTGATCACAGTGGCATGGGAAAAAGTACAATTAAAATAGAAAGCCTTTTTCTAAAATCCTAGGAGCCTATTGTCAAATATTTAAAACTGAGAAACACATTTGTGAGCAATGAGTAAATCAGTATGCTTAAAGGAACAAAACCCTACATGCTGAACTTTGACCACCTCCATCTACACAGTTATGCAACACAACAAACTTACATATTTATTTGATTCATGGACTAGCTTCTTGTCAACTTATTAAGTAATTCCAGTCTGCTGTGTTGGCGCATCCAACAAAAGTATCCAACAAAAACTTGTTGGATACTGGCCCTCGGGACCTGAGTTTGACACCCCTGAGCTAAGAGATCATTGCCACACTGATGGGGAGTGTTGGGGCTTACTGTCCCAACTCACAGTAAAGCTGTGCTATGATTGGTTCTTGACTTCTTTGTTTTAATTTTTTGTTTTCACTATTGGCTGTTCCTGAAGTCATTTAGGCTGTGTCTTAATTCAGGGTCTGCACACTTTGAAGTATGTAGACCATTAAGTATACATTGTAGTCTACACATAATTGGTGAAAACCAGTTTGGGTGTAAAATATCCCAGTTTTGTCATGAGACAAGGCAGGGAGACATAATATCGCCAGGCCTCACAGATAATTATGTTGGACTGTACATTTTTGACAAAAAAGAGTATGCGATGGGTCATCATAAGTACAAAATTTTCTAATGCAAGGGATGGATTTGTGTGTAGCCAGAAGCATTGAAGGTATCGTTGCCCCCGACTGGCAAACTGCAAAGAGAATGAGGAGGCAGAGCTCATTTTCCTGTGACAGAGAAATAGATTTGGAGTGCACATAAACACACCCTCATATGACACAGTTTGCAGAAAGGTCTGTTGGCTTGTATTACAATATCCACTGAGTGCTGTGATAATTAAAATCAGGCTATTAGTCAAAGATTTAGAGCACTTTGTGAACTTTTCAGACAGCAATGTAGTAAATTAGTCTTTATGAGTGTTATGAGGGAACTGTTATGAATTATTTCAAAATGCAGCCTTACAATAATTTGACTGTCATACAGTGGACACTTTTAGAAAAAAATATTGAAAAGCTAATTAGTGAAGTAATTGAATTTTCTTTGTTTTTTTAAATAAAAAAAAACACAGTTTCACTAGGAATCAATGCTTCAGGCTATGTCTTTGAAGAATTGTTGCAGTTGAGCTTTTCAGATGTATTTTTAATGTTTTGACAACCACAAAAAATTATTTTTCTGCCGTTTTCTTTATAAACCACATATAAATTATTGTTAGTAAGAGTATTAACTGGACACAATTTACTCAAAATCGTGAGTACTTGCAGGAAATTAAATGACAAAACAAATGCTGGAGCAGTTTAGATGTTAACTTGGTGAAATGGCTAACAAAGTATGGAAGTAAGGGTCACCAGGCCAAATCTTTGGTTTGAAGTCCAGGTCTTGTTCTACAATGAGTGTCTTCACTCCCACAACCTTTTCCAAATGAGGCCATTACCCGGGTAACGGGGGGAAACTGCCAAACGTTGAGGCGACTGTGGGACTTGGTGAGAAATCAGTGATTGAGGTCAATGCAAGAGGTCAGCAAGCCATTTTTAGAGAAAAGTTCTTTTTACCTTTTAGCAAACAATTTCTTGTCCCTTGGCTACCAATCAAACTGGTTTGTGGGGCCATTTTGCTTCCCTCAAAAGAATTTGAAACTATTTCTCAGTCGAGTCTTTAGAATTTAATTAGAGCAAGTGGGCTGGTGTTATTGACTTATCTGCCACATTTCCTTTTGAAAGGCTACTTTCTGAGCTTTACTGGTCTGTTTGAAACCTTTGAGACCAACATTGTCTGGCTACCTTCTTAAAAATGGCAAGATACAAAGAGTAAGCATGTTTTCGGCTAGCTCTTAGTTTTTAAGTGGTCTCTTGGGGTGGTGACAATGTATCTATGGCTGCAGTTATTAAAAAGTGGGATGAGTGGCATTAAGAAATGACATACGATCTTGCCACTGGTAAAGCCTTAAGCACCTGGCCAGCCACTTGACTGGGATGTATTTTTGTGTGACAGCTAAATGAGTGGGAGCTTCTTCTATATGTCAAAAGCAGAAAAGGCTCATTAATATTTCAGAACAATGGGTCGACAGGATGTTCATGCTGTTTTTTTCTCAGTTATGTCCACTTGGTAAAGTGATGGAAGAAGACATAAAATGTTCAGGATATGCACTAATAAATGCCTATGTACATTCTAAAGCATAGTTTGTAAACATATCAATTTTCTTTGTACATGTAAATTTCTGCTTAACATTAAAAATAAGTGCATCAAATTCTATAGATACAATATCACCATGAGGCCTTGTTTTCTGGTTAGAGAGGCCTCATAGGAGTTCGAGAAGCACACACAGCACATTATTCTTGCAGGACTTTCTTAAAAAAATGTATTCCAGAAAGTAATAAGTCAGACTCTAAACTCCTACATATAACATTAGTTTTTAATTTAGCCTCATTATAATTTTTAATATTTGCTTTTTTTTAAGCATCCATTTTTTTTCCAATTTCTCTAATATTAAAACTATCCATATGACATTTCCTTTTCAAGAGAAGTTCTTTGAAATAAATTCATTTAAATGTGACCTTTGATTATTTCACTGATTGCCACATGAAGGTGAGTGATGATGGTGAAGAGAAGATGCTGAGAGAAGATGAATAGCAAAGAAAAACTCCATAGAAGGAAACAAGCTTTCAGTGTCCGGCCAAACCTTTTAATTTTCCGCCTCATTAAGAGCTCCATTGCAGGTGCTGTGAGCTCAAGGCCAAAGGCCGCTTGAGACACCAGCAGACCTTTTTAATAGCCTGTTTACAACCAGACTTGGCCAGCATAGGGAGCAAATGGAAGGATGGAGCTTGTTAACAATAATGGCTGCTCTGAATGATTTAAGGATTTGCATACTCACAAAGGTCATATTTGTTAGGTTCTTCACAGGGCATGACTTAAACCCAGCATTCAATGAGGTTTATGGTCCACGCTGATCATTTCCCGGGATGGTTGGTTGTAATGAAGCATAATTGGAAACTGCTTTCTTCCTTTGTGGGCACTTGATAGGTGAGAAATTTTGCATTTAGTGCAGCAAACCAGAACAAGCGGGGTACCAGTTTGGGCTCATACACGAGTAAAGAAACAAACACAAGAAAGAGAGTTTTTTTAAATTTTATTTTTAGTCTTTTTTTTGCTAACATACTTATTAGTGGTTATTTATTTAAATTAGACATACACACATAGTCATAATCAGAAACCTAGATACTCAAAGGAACATGGGTTCGTTAGAGATATGTCATATGATTGTAACTTGGATAAGGCTGGCAGCACCAGATGTTTCCTAGAAAGAGTTGAGCTACGAATAATTTTATCTCGACACATTCTAGAGCTGATATTAAGAAATGTCAGCCGACTGAAAGTAATGAATTAGGATCTTGTCCAACTGGATTTGAAAGAAGTACCTGACCTTTGATTTAGATTGGGAATTTACAGACACCTGATTCTTTTTAAGTAAAAACGTGGTGTACATCAAAAGTTTCTGATTTCTTCAAAACCATCCTATCTCCTGCTTTTTTCTCTATCCAGCAAAAAGGAATGAAGATGACATAATGATTTAGTAATCTGTGTTTTAGCACTTTAGTGACTTCTGACAGCTCTTCCTCTCTCTGTCTTCTTTTTTTCTCTCTTGTAGCCATAATCTGTCAGACCATGTAACACATGCAAGGTTACACGTTGTCTGGTTGAGGACGAAGGGCACACAAAGTCAATGGACCTTGACTGAAACAAGTGGGAAGCTTCAGCACAATGGGGAAACCAGGGCTGCAAAGAGTGGCCAAGGCTGCTGTTGCGATCTGAATTTGTGTCCAGTGAATGTGGGCTGATTCTGCCGACAGTAAACAAAGGTGGTAGATCCACTGAGTACTAATATACTCTGACATGAGATTACATACCCAACCTGAGGCGTAACTCGACCGGTGGAGGTGTTTGAAGGGTAGGCAGTCATTCTGCTTTACCCTACCAACAGATAGTTGATTTTCTTATTCCTGTCATGTTCTCTTTGTGTTACTTTTATTGGCCTCTTCATCATGAATTTAAAAAGCCACCTCCTAGCATATCTCTCAGATGACCTGGAAGAACGGAGGCTCATGTAAGCTTGCTTGTGGGCTTTTTGTGATGCTCTTGCTAGTTTTGTTGCTTCTGGCTGGCTGCGTGCTTCCACCAACGCAAATAAAAGTCCTTCCAAGTCACTTGTCATGACAGGCTTTCCCTGGGCTCTTTCTGCTGTGGAAACTGCCCTAATGTCCCCTTCAAACCATCATGTGGATCTGACCTCATATAGCAAGGGGCAGTGGATTGTAGTTAAACGCTTAATGATAGATGGGAAAAGGCATGGCAGAGAGAGAAAACATATTTTAGAGTTAAATCTTGGAGCAAAAGAATTATATAAGCATGTAAGGGAAGGTTTCCTGACTAACAGTGTAGTTTAATGAGGATGATCATCATGGAAACAAAGATGCATTAGTGCAGAGATATGATGCAGCTGCTTCTATGGCCTTGACCCTTCAATACTATTCAGCAGTTGTGTTTATCTTCCTTTCCACAGGTCTATATTTTACTTTGTTTACTCCCTGTTAGGCTATAAAATCTCAGAGGAAACAATCCTGATTTCTCCCAGCTGGCACGCCTTTCCATGGCCTACCATCAACATCCACAGCACAGCAGCATTGCCATCTGGAGCATACTCAGTTCCCCTCTCTTTAGGAACTCTGATATTTCCTCCAACATTTTGCAGATATATTAATGTATGCACAAAGCTGTGCACCTTGCAGATTATATTTTGTCTAAGCCACATAGTTCCTCATTGGTGCACATCCAAACAACTGAAAGACATGTCTATTTGTTTTTATCAAGAGATGAAACCCCTACATGTGATAGCATGAAGTCTGTGCATGGTACAGTACATATTAATAATGGATATTCATTCTGTTTGGTATTCTTCTCATGACATTATCAGACAGGGGAGAGATTTCTTTAGTTGGCTCGGAGGACAGTGGCCTTTCCCAGGTCAACACACATTTATTTCTGTTTCAACTTTGCCAAGAAAATATAGCTACATGTAAATAAAACATAGTTGTCCTGCTGATTCTTGTAGGACATTGCTATAGGTTTATATTAGCATAGTAAAGGTCAGTGTTGCTGCTTTTCATAATTCCCCCATCTCTTTGCAATGACTCACTTGTGTTAAATAGATTTTGTCATGCATTTATGCTATAGGGCATTTGCATTCAGTCCAAGGTGAGCTCCCATCTTTGTCGTGTTTTGACATTCAATTTAGTGCTCTGTATTTTCATATTAAGCTTATTCTATTTAATAAGGTAACTCTGCTATCGCTCAGAAACAGATTTACTGCCAAATTCCAACATACCTGAGTGGCTATCACTCTTATTAGCTTGAAACTTGGAAACAATAAAGTACACATTTAATCCCCAAACAGACTGGCCATTTCATACAGCTTGCTGTATTCTGTATTGACTGTACGATTGAAATTCCAATAATTGCTAATCCCTCAGTGTCACATTCAATCCCCTAAACAGAGTGATATCTCCATGACTGGTGTGCTAGCTGTTTCTGCGCTGGGATTTCATCAGGATTCAATCGCCTGTGTCTTCATGTGTGAGGGATGGTGGGACGCCGCAGGAGGGACAAGTGGAGGAAAGAATAATTACTGGCCCTATTTCCTCCTCAAGTCATTCACGCACCAGCAGGCCCAACAAAAAAGGACTCTCCTTCTGCAGTGTTATTATAAAATGAAAAATGGGCAGCAGATGAGTACTGTGACAGGCTGTTTGGTGTATTTACCTGTCATTTGTCTCCTTTTGGACAGGAGTGGACACAGTGCAGTTTTAGATGTTGCACATTCACTGATTATATCAGTTTTGCAGCCCCTGCAATGTGCAGTAGATGGATGTGTTGCTCTGTAAGTGTTGGTTGTAATCTAGCCACATGCTGGTTGTCTGACACGGGGAGGAACACAGTGTATTTCAGATGCAATGCGTTTGAAAGCTGGCCTAATTAAAAAGCGACTGGGCACTTGGCAAACATTGATTGTTTGCCTACCTGCACATTGAGGATAAGGACGAGACCATTCAGCTGCAAGGATACTTGGTCTTAATTAGTGGCTGAAAGCTAAGTCTACATTTGAGTATGTAGAAAACAAATTCATGCGTGTTGTCTGTACTTTTCTGACGAGATCAGGTGGACTTCTGCATGTCTTACGATACTGGTAGTGAAGCATAACCATGGAGAACATGCATCAATATACATTAAGTAAACTGAAGCACTTTTATCAGCTCCAAAAAATGATCAAGTCAAGCCATTTTTTTGTGTTTACTGGGTCAATTTGCACCAGCTGTCAAGCATGTGGGAACTAATGGAGGTGTCATGCTGGGTTTATTCATGAGCTTAGAATTATGTGATTCAACCTACTACTCAGGAAGTCCAGAGTTATTAAGCTTAAAGGTTTTCTTTTTAGCATCTATTGAGTAAAATCTTGATAATGCACTCTATGTAATTCCTTTTATAACATCTCACCACAGTGAAATTAATGGGTATACTTCTGTACCTGGATGGAAGATGGAAGTAAAAGCCTTGACATAATTAACATCTTGCTCTGGTTGCCAGTATAGTTGGAAAAATCATTAAATATCCTTTTGTACCCTATACTTACCTTCCACAGACTTGCTCTATTCTGGTTCATTTTAGTTCTAGTGTAGTTCTCCAAGCACAGTTTCTAAGGTTCATAATGTCCTTGGTGCCTCTGGGTATTGTAGATTTACAGAAAAATATGTGAAACAAGTAGAATTCATGTCCAAACTGTCAGTTTTAAACTTTCACATTTACTTGTCATCCTTTTAATGCTGCCTATCATTTAACACCCACTGGCAAAGCTTTTGAAACAAAATATACCTTGCTTCAATTTTTGAATGAAAAAAAGGAAAAGCTTCAGAGTCCCTGCGGAGTACATTGTCAGAAGCACATTGATAAGTAAAACATAGCCCCTACACAAGTCTGTACATGGCTGTAATGACATTTATGGAATGGAGTCTATCACTGACAACCATTTAAACTTGCTTTTTCTATAAAGTCAACTTTACCATTACACTATAGATTTAACTGAGTTTGAACAGAACCTTTGGATTTATAGTCATGACGGGGGCGACTGTGGCACATGTAGTAGAGCGGGTTATTTCCTAACCAGCAAGTTAGTGGTTCAAATCCCGGCTCTAGCGTCCACATGTCGAAGTGTCCTTGAGCAAGACACTGAACCCCCAGTTGCTCCCGGTGCTGCGTCATCGGTGTGGGAGTGTGTGAGTGTTTGTGTGAGCGAATGGGTGAATGTGTCGAATAGTGTTAAAAGCGCTTTGAGTGCACTGATGTGTAGAAAAGCGCTATACAAGTACAAGACCATTTACCATTTACCATTAAGTCCAGGGGAAAGGTTTTGAGCCAGCCTTCATTTCTTTATACTAAGTAAAAAAAATCAGACAAAACCAAAGATTTTACAATTTTTGGTTTTGTCTGGTTTTATTTTTTTTTGGGGGGGGGGTGATTACAATCTTTCTTGTAATTTCTTCAAATAGTCTTCAGGAGTAGTTCCTCAGGCTTTAAGGAGGTCTTTCTAAAGCTCTCTTTTTAAGGCTGCTGCTTTTTGAAGTTTTAGTTGTGGGAAACACTCATCAATGTCTATTACTGTACATGTTCCTGCTGATTTTCAGCCGTTCTTTCTTGTATCATGTAGCATGCCCTTTAACTTTTTAATAATGACTTCTTGACAGAAGTTAAATCAAGCTCTGATGAGGCCACAGTATGAATAAACTGAATATCCAGGTGCAATTTTAGATCTTTGTTTAAAAATGTCCTTTTCTGAAGGACCTTAAAGACGCTGCTCATCTCTTTTAGGCCTGCCTTCCATCCATCCCCTCATTATCTATCGCTTATTTCCTGAACAGGGTCGTGGGAGGGTTGGAGCCAATCCCAGCTGACATGGGACAAGAGGCAGGGTACACCCTGGAAAGGTTACCAGTCCATCACAGGGCCAACACACATAGACAAACAACCATGCACACTCACACTCACTCCTATTGGCAATTTAGAGTCTCCAATCTGCCTATCCCCGAGGTGCATGTGTTTGGACTGTGGGAGGAAGCCGGAGTACCCGGAGAGAACCCACGCTAACACGGGAAGAACATTCAAACTCCACACAGAAAGGCCACTGTTCAGACCTCCTCCAGCTGAGGCTCAAACCAGCAACCCTCTTGCTGTGAGGCCACAGTGTACTGCCAGTCCACAGTTAGACCAAATGCACCACCATGCAGCCTGCCTACCTAAAAATCTCTGTTAATTTGTTTAAGAATGTGTTTATGTTGTGATATGACAATTTTTCATCAAATAGTTTTTTTGTGTATCACATAACAAAGTGCCACTGATTTATTTGTCATTCATTGCTGTTACTAAAGAAATCCCAACAACTTACCATATATGTCTGAGACAAACTAACAAAGTACTCACAGATGCCATTTCTGATTGGTTCTTTGTTGTGCGTGGACACAAAACTGGTCCATTTCTTGAGTAATTATCCTTTTTATGCTTAAATGAGTCACAGCTCAGTGTTAAGTGACATAAAAATGAATTCCTCTATAAAAAACAGATAGAACTGGAGTGAAAACAAACAAAAACACAGCCAATATCCTAAGACAAACTAAGAAAGCTTAGAAATCTTGGAAAACTGCTTGTCAAGAACATGAATCATTACAATAAAGTGGGGCCATTTGACAAGAAAATTGTTTATTTAAGACATTTGCTCAGCAATGCATGTGCATCAAAACAATAAAGACTCTTGTTTTCTTCACCAGGTCGATATAACCTTCAAAGGAAAGGACTAAATCCTTAACTGTTGGCTTTGCTTTTTTTCTTAATGTTATTATTTTATTTGTTTTTAGATAAAGAAGTGACCATCCATCCTCTTTGACCCTTTCAGACGGAATTGAAAGTATTTTGAAGTCATATCCAAACTGATGGCTGATTAGACACAGAGAAGCTGACACCACATCCTGCATCTGTATGCAAAATGCTTTGCCAAAATTGATTTCTGTGTGATCAGTGCATGGCTAAACTTAGAATGACATGTGGGCATTAGTTTCTGGCATCTGAGGGGATTTATTAAAATGACAGAACCTGTTTTAAAATTAAGAGGAAAGTTGTCTTGTCCTCGAAAGCTTTTTGCAGGTGCACCTTATGCCAGTCATGCTGCTGAGACATGTGAGTCATCCCTGAGACGTGTACCATGAGCTCTGAGTTGTTTAGTTTTATTTTTTTACTTTCAGGTTATCTCACCTTGTACTCTTTACCTCATCTTGTCAATAAGCTTACCACATACTTAGACAGGCCTGCTATACTGCAAGGATCTCCGAAAAACACAGTCATTATAAAAAATACCAAAAAGCAAAACAAAACATAAAGCTGCTAGCAGTGAAACAGGTGGGAGTGGTCGCACTGTGGGTTTTTAGGCTGAGTGAATTCATTTACTCAAAAACACTGCTGATTTATGGATTCCAGACATTGACTTTCTTATTTTAAAACTTAATGAACCGTAAAAAATAAAAGAAAGGAGAAAAAAGCTTAACCGGTGAACTGTCCTTCATTGGTGATTGGCATTAGTTGGTTAGTTTGCCATGCATAATTGAAAGCTTTATAATTTAATGAATTGAGACTTGGTCTCCCATGATACTATAGTAATGACATACACTTTTCTTTTTGTAGTGAATAAGCACACATTCATCTGTGGCTGCTCCCTACTATTTCTATTTTGTATCTTATCATTGAAAAACACACACACACACACTTATAGATTTTATGATTTTAAATGATCAAAATTAAATGACCTCTGGAATAAACTTTTATTATCTATGCAATTAACCACCCAATCCAAAGTAATTATATCTAGGCTCCTACAAATTCATATATTTTTCCTTTATGTTGTTGATTCCATAATGCAGCTGCCGCCTGACTCTGCAATCATGGTTTTTGTTGTTGTTGAAGATAATCACATGTGCTTGTTTATGTTTTTAAACATTTTACAATGCTGGGTCAAAGGTTAAGCTTACATAGATATCTAAGAGAAACAGAAACTAATATGTTTTTTCAGGCTTGAAGATCCATTCACTGTTTTTTTCAGACTTTAATATATTTATTAATATCAACAATAAAACCACTTTGGACTGTCAAATCTGACACTGCAAAGGCAGGAACATAAAATGAAATGGAAATTTGTTACATGAGCTGATCACCTCACTTGAGAAAATACCGGTAAGCTTAATGTGTATTTATGTGCTCTATATACATACATTTAATTCAATTCAGCTTTATTTGTATAGAGCCAGATTCACAACAAAGTCATTTCAAGGTATTGTACAATCATTTCCAGCCATATCATTTTGTTTGAGTTAAAACAAATCCTCAGTTAAACAGTTTTTAATAGCAGGGTTCAAACAAGCTTGTGGTATTCATTCCCTGCAGCGGTAAAGAACGTTGGGAAGTGTGAAAAAGTGCACTGCATAACTTTACAACTGAGTTTAATTTTAAGTACAATGTCCCACGCCATCGACTGGATATCAAAACACTTTGATGATTCATCAAAAAACCTTAAAAGGATACTAACAGAAGGATTGGATAAAGCATGAGTATGTATCAGAATGACTTTTACTGACCGGAGAGAATGCAGAATAGAGGTAGGATGCAAGCTGGATGCATAATTATCATGGAGCAGGAAAATCTGCCAAAGTTTATTTATGCATCTTGAAACATTTATGGAGAATTTTTTTTAAAGATTTAACCTCAGCTGTTAAGAAAAAAGGGTTATGATAGTTGAATGACATGTTTATGTTACTGTATTTTCATTTGTTTATTCATAACAGGATTTTCAGCAGATACAATGAGATTGTTGATGCTGTTGATAGACTTTCTTCTTACTTTTGACCATATCAAAATTCAGTGTTGGAAATTTGAGTGAAAATTTGCAGTTAACTTTAAATCAGCTTTATTTTTCTTTCCTCCCACATAACAGTATCAAATATGGACATACTTGGCTGGTTCATATGTTACAGCTGTCAGGCATCAGGTTGGTTAAATATCATTTTCCACTTGGTGAGCTTTAAAATGTGGAGATTCACTTTGCAGGCTCGGTTTAACGTGGAATATTCAGTGTTGCAGAGTCATGACTTTATGATGTGCTAAAATCAGATTGAAAATGATCATGCGTTCTTACATATGACTCATAATTACATTTAGATTTTTACAAACCAAAGAGAACAATGAAATCTTTTTTCTTTCTCAGAGACCTCTGTGTCCCCGCATAATCCATCTGTATCTGTACTTTTTTTTTCTCAAAAGTTTCTCTGAATATCTTTACATGGCCTCAGTGCGAGTGCTAATTATTGTATTCTCAACTGTGCAGCGCATGTGGCCACAGGTTCACTTGTGCTGTTTATGCATTGCCTTCCAAATGATTTTGTTCTACTTGGCTGCACACTCTAATGAAAGTGTAAATGCTTCTGGAATGGTGGAATCAGCTGAGTTGGGCGGATTAGCACTTCCCTTTTTGCAGCCTCGATGTTTAATTACCACTAGTTTGTTGTTTTCTTATTCATATGTTACTTTTCTCTTTTCAACTTTCAGTCGGCTCACATTTAGCCCAGCTCCTGAGTAATTGGTACTTTGAGGAAGGATGGTTGAATACTAGAAAGAAGAACTTTCCTGGCCTCTTTCTGACAGACAGATGTGTAAAAGGAGGTTTTGGAGTGAACTGGTTGTTTAATTACAGTAATGTGTTTCTCCCAAAACTCTCTTCTTATCTGTTAGTTTGGGAAATTTGTTTTCACAGAAAACTGTAGTTATATTACACTTAGTTATATCATGCTAACATTCCCTTTTTCATTCATGCTTATGCACACAAACCTAATTCCTTTGTTGCTTTTCTTCTACGACATGAAATTCTGGCTTACCATCACACCAGCTGACGGCGTATGTTAAGGTCGTTGGCAGGCTTTGACTTGTATTTAGCATTTAAATCAGTCCAGGATTGGCTTTGATCTCATTAACAGGACACCTGACTATATTTGCTCTAAAGCCGGGGCATTAATAAAGATCCCACATGGGTTGAAAGAAGAAAAGATGAGGCTTGTCGTGCAGCTCAGGTAATTTACTGCAGTAGAACAAGATGGAGAGATTGTGTTATTATAGACTTGATCGCTTGGCAGGCCAACTGGTAATTGATCTGTGCTTTACAGAAGTGCTCAGTGGTGATGGAGGGTGTGGTTGTGGAGGAAGAATTCAATGAAGAATGTAATACATACTGTACCACTGTCAGACAGATCCATAATTTGAGAAGTGAGAGGGCAGGCAGATGAGAGTTAGACAAGTGAATATTGAATAAATATATTCTCTGTGACACACATTTAGCCAATAGCATAAGTATGATTTTTTTTCTAATATATAATTAGTGAGATATATACTGAATTTAGTCATTTTGGAGGAAGCAGAAGGGCAAACGTGGATGCAGTAGTCAGCCTAAGTTCATCTTTAAAATAGCACATGCTCAACACACCAAGTCCATAATTTCTTTTTTATACTCAATCATGTTCGGGGTGGAGGGGCTGGGGAGGAGCCTAACACAGCTGCCATCATGTCTAAGGGGTTGGGAGTTCATTCAAATTAATTTTCTTCTTAGGTTAATGTTAATTAAAATAAAATGCATGTTTCTTGGACATGCATCTCACCCGTAGAATACATGGAAACTTTGTGCAGAATAGCAGCAGGGCCTGGAATTTATTGACGTTGGGTGACAGTTCTAACCACCACCTGTACCCCAATTATTTTAAATGTCAGTTCATTCTTATAATGCCCTGAAAATGTTTTGAACCTATAGAGGAGACCTGTAATATGCCCGAGGTGTTTTATTATCCATAAAATTGTTTAATATGTCATACATTTACAGTTTGATACCAGCTCAGCTTGCTTTTGCCCACTTTCAAAGGTCACTCTGGCATGCTTATAAACACATCACTGACTGAAAGTCAGATTTGCAGCTTATTATTTCTGGAATATTTTTTCATTGAAACATTTAGTCATTTTAAGTTTACTATTTACAATGTTCAATGCAGAGAAGGGAGCGGGATGAATAGTTTTGTCTGTCTCCTGCATCGCTTACATAGAATATTTGGTTAGTTTTTAAGAGGCCTAGCCTAGCTATCCATCACTTGACACAAAAAACAAAGGTATACCAGCAGAAATTCCAGGGGCAGTGTTAAGATGTATATTTGACACACAAGCAGCCAAAAGTAACAAACCAGAGAAAAAGAGAAATAGAAAGAAAATGACTCATAAGCCATTAAATTAAAAGCACCCAAAAAGTTGTGAAGAACATAGAAAAAAAAGGTTGTTGTTACTGTTGTTCTGGTGTTTTTGAGTGATTGTGAACTTCATAGTGTTGAGGCAAAAAACTTCTCTGTCAAGAATGAGGAGTCTGGTTGTAAAAGTGAAAATGATTACAGGTTTATTGAAA
>JBAMHV010000019.1:9757289-9778158 GCA_037177535.1 Pseudomugil gertrudae
CTCAGGTTGGCCTTTTGTGCACAGACCTAGCAAAGCTAACAGCTAGCTGAGCTAGCAAAGCTGTATATATATACAATAGTATATATAATATACTTTTGAGATGCAACAAAAAGCCAGTTCCACAGATTTTTTTACACCTGAGAGTTACTGTTAACTTTGCTAGCCGTTACACACAAAAGGCCAACCCGAGATATGAAATGACATCCCGACCAAGCTCAGGAGGAGATATAGTGACTGCAAGGGCGCGTCTAAGCTAAATGCTCAGCTAGTGAAGAATCGGAGGTGCCACAATCCATGAATCCTCTCCCTTATCATAGGAAATATTTCTTGGTTTGTTATTTTATTGGTTTCTTTTTTAACATAAAGAATAAAAATGTTTTAAAAATGTAAATGTAAAGCGCTTTGAGCTGTCCTGTACATGAAAGGCTCTATATAAATAAACTCTGTGCCGAACAAGATCAACGAGCTATCAGCATTGCACAACCAGGGGACCTACCAGAAAAGCAGCTTTATCCTTTTGTTGGAGACATGGCTAAACTACCTTGTACTGGATGCTAACGTGGACCTGCAGGGATTCACTGCTGTGAGAGCCAACAGAGACGCCAAAGCGAGTGGAAAAGTAAAGGTTGGGGACTCATCATGTATTTCAACAATCACTGGTAATATCCAGGACATATCTCCAGGTAGAGAGTCTTGTGTTGGCCATGTTCTCAAACTGCTACCTGTTAGCCTGCAGCCACACTATCTGCTGAGGGAGTTCGGTCATGTGATCAGCATCTGCATTTACATTCTCTGAAAACGGTTGCAGCCACTGCAAATGAGAAGATCCACTCTGTCACAGCAAGGCTGCAGACTCAGCTTTTATGTTTTATGTATTTTATGTTTGTTCTTATTGAAGAGTCTTTCTTTGTTTTATGTATAAGCTGCTGGAAACCAAATTTCCCTGAAAAAGGCACCCCAAAGGGATCAATAAGGTTATCTTTTATCTCTTTATAAGCAAAAATGAATAAATGTTTGTTTGAGATAAAAAACTAAAACACAATATATTATATAAACACAATATTCTCTTACTGAAGTTACCCAAATTTCTAATTTATAGGCATGTCTTTAAATATGGTATATTGCATAAAACATTTAACATTTGTTTATTAAAATAAAAATCCTTAGTTGCTTTCAGTCTGCTTTAGCTTTCCTTTTGTTTTTCATCTCATCCTTTTGAGATAATAGAACATAGATCTAAAAATCATAATTTTAATGCCTAAACAATATATCCATCCATCCATTTTCTATCGCTGTTTTCCTTAACGGAGTCGCGGGGGTGCTGGAGCCAATCCCAGCTCACATCGGGTGAGAGGCGGGGTACACTCTGGACAGGTCTAAATCATATTTCTATTTAGATTTGAAACAAATACAGAGCTCTACTCTCCATTTCACAGCCAGTGAGCATAAATTCCATTGACTGGGAATTGTAGACATATGGACTTGTTTCTTAATGTTTTTTCTAAATATATATTTGCTTAGCAGCAAGAAAATATTAAGTAAATAGTCCAAAAATATGCAGTTCATGCTGTCAAATTACAATGCTTTGTCTTTTCACCGAAACGACAAAGATAAATTTTCCACCTCAGTTACCATGTTGTTGTTAAATAATTATAATTTAAACTAATATGAGCATTTCTAGTTCTCAAAACTTTATAATATATCTTCTGGGAATGATTAAGCATTTTTGTTTTTATTTAATTTCATGATATACAATTGGATGGATTATAAGGGTTTAGTTTAATATCAGGAGGCCAAACCTACTTGGCATCATCTTTATTGCCTGTTTTGAGCTCTCTGGAAGACTGCTAATATAATTTCCCACAGCTGAACTGCCTTCTCACTTTGCAACAACCACAAAAGATTGCCAGTAAATAGCCTTGCTTTCTCTAGTCTCGTGTCTTGGATATGCTGTCAGGGAGATGTTGAGATTGCTGAGGCACAGATGCATGAATGACAAGAGACAAGACACACTGCTCCATATCTCTAGAGAGGAAACCCCTTTAACAAATGCAGCAGTTATCCTGCCAGTTTGGGTACATGTGGTACAAAGCACTGCAATTAAATCTATACTAGTTATGTTCCTAACTAGTTATTTCTGTGATTACTGTATGCCTCTGAGTAGCCTACACAATTCTTGTATAACTCATTGTAAATGTCTCTCTTAGGCTAATATGAATAAAACTGTTCAGTTTTTAACTCCTGCATTTGTGAGGACCGACCAGATTGTCCGACCTCTACAGTTGGGTTTCAAGGCACAGCTTGTTGCTGCTGCTGCTATGGAGACACTGTGAGCACTTCATGGCTGTCGCCGCTCCTTTTTTCTCCAAGTCTGCATGAGTCAGATAGACTTCTGGTAGAGTCTCCCTGGCACTGGATTCCCTGGTTTCTACTTCAAAATCTATGGCAGTGAATAAAATTAAAACTTTTTTTTTCCTGTTTACAGCTGTCTTTGCATAAATGTAATTTTTCAATCATAAAATGGCAGTAAAGTCATGCACTCTTCATGTATTATCAGCCACACGGCACAGTCACACATTTTTTACATTAAATTTACTGCTGGACCACTTGTTTAAATACCTGATCATTTGGATTTCAAAAAGTGTTATGATGGTTCAAGGTGGTTGCTCTTTTTCACAATCATTGACGTATACTTAAAAACATATTTATACAAAATGACATTTTTTTAACTCATTTGTTTTACTGTTTTTCTTTGTTCTATTATATTTGTTACAATATTGAGGTTTTTATTTTATATTATGCGTTGCTTTTATTATTTTTTAAATTCTTTATTATATTTTATTAATGTAAATCACTTTGTAACTTTGTTTTGAAAAGTGCTATATAAATAAAATTATTATATAAAAGTAATGTGCACATTATTAGGTATGCTTACTATTCTATAAACAAGCATTTGTTCAGGTGTGTATCTAATAGTACTGCAACATTTATTTAATTTTGCTGTATTTTACTGGGACTGCACAGTGGGGGAGTGGTTAGCACTGTAGCCTCACGCAAGAAGGTTGCTGGTTTGAACCTTGGGTGGGGGGGTAGAGAAAATGAATGAATGACTGTACTTTATTGATGTTCTTGTTTCCTAATTTTATAGTTTGCACTGGTTTTATTTAAAAGCATTTTGGTCATGTTTGAGTTTTGTAAAACGCTGCTCAGATAAATACTGATACTGATAAATCAGACCACAGGTCTCTGAGGCCTGAGGCTCACAAAGCAACCTCTCGCTGTAACCTGCAGAAAAGAGTTGAACCACCAAACTTTTCCATATCCAAGTAATTTATCGTGTCACTTTAAAAGGTATATCTATTAGCTCCTAACCCTGCCTTTAATCCATACTCTTAAAATTGGGTCTGAATGCATTTTGATGTGAGGAAAAAAAGTCCAGTTCCAGTTGTAGGTTGCACTCAGAAGTACTTGGTGCCCCTCCTAAAATGTATTGTTCACTGATAACCACTTCCTAACCACTTTGGCTGTGTGTTTTAGATGATTTCTTTGTTGTTAAAAGAGTCATAATTACCTAAATATGGATTTTATTCTGCCTGATGTCTTCCCTTAGTGTATTCTGTTGTTTTCTTTGCTCATGTCGCTTGTAGTTTTGTGGCTCAGTGGCTAAAATAGACTTTATACAACTGGATTCCCATCATAGCATTTAAATATAGGGACTGAACATAAACATAGAAACAGTCCCAATTTCATCACCATGTCTAACCCATTGTATTTTCTTTTGTTTTACTCATGAACCTTTTATTTTTTTCATGCTCCTTAAAGACACTGAAATTACAGGCAATAATAACCAGAGTAATGCAAGTTTCAGAGTATCTTATATATGTATCCTGCCGTGCCATTAGCACAGTACTAAGGGAGATGAAAGTTAGTGGTTACAGAGGATGTCTCTGTACCGTAAAACTTAGGTTCAAGTCCTGAATGTGCCAACAGAGGTGGCCTACCAGTGGCCCTACCAGTTAACCCCTCTCAACTGCTTCCAAAGTGACGTCTCATTGCAGCCTATGGCCCTGTAGTGCTTGTATAGATGGAGCAAATACAGGGCCAAATTGCCCAATTGGGGCTATTAAAGTAAAACTAATTTTTATTATCATAAAGCAAAATACTCTTGAAGATTATACAGATAATTGTTCTGACATACTCATATGTTTTATGTTGAAGCTGCTGATGTTAAATTTCAGTCTTTTGTTGCTTTAGTGGGGGCGAGTCTAGAACTGTATTTGCTGTATTTTTAGCCTAGCAGTCAATCTATAGAACAGAAAATATCTCAGAGAAATTATTTATTTATAGATTAGATATACGATGATGTCTTTACTTTGACACCCACATATATAAGGCTAAGATGGAATGTGTCTGTGTGCTGTGCTGCTTCGCATTGCTCTGTGTACTTTTTTTATATAATGCCAGAGTTTGTTGCTGCTTGTACTGCTTTAATATCAGAGTTGAATATGCATTTAACACATTGTCTTGGAGAATAAATGGGGAATAACAATATAGAAGCAATTACATGGTGGGTGGCTCCCTCCTGGCATCTGTCGCTTCAGACTGTGTTGAATATCCTCACGTCTGTAGCGTTTCTCACCCTGAGCAGAGACGGTGAATTTTAAATTGCATTTTGTCCAGACCTATGCACTTATACTCATCAACTAAAAGGCAATCGAATTAAAATTTGGAGGTTGTTTAAGGGATATTCAGAAAATGCTCAGAAACAACAGAGGCAGAATTCCCTCATGATCAAGCATTAATACGTAAGTTCTGAATGAATTTCTAGTGTAAATGGCAGCACATCAACCTGGGAAATAGCCTCAGAATAGATATTGACATTGCGGTCGAAAGAAAATAACAGAACAAAGATGACAGGAACAGTGGACAAAAAGGGGGTTTTCTGTGGAAATAAAGTAAATTCTTATTATTGCTCCCATCCAATGTGGACAAAGCTGTTCTTGTCACCCTGGCATCTGAACTCTAATGTTCTATTCCAATCAAAAGAGGGTTGCCTTGTTATCAACTTAACATCAAAAGGAACTTGTACCATGGCGTGTTTCTTGATTAAAGCAAGGGACCAGAGGAAAGTAGAGAACCACTCTGAATTTTCAAGGAGTCATAACAAACCTGTGAAGGCAAATCTTTCAGAGAGAAAAAAAAAACACACTTTCTCAACTATGAAGTTGGTTTTAGAGATATAAGTGACTGAAAAACCTTCCTTTCTCACTACAAATCTTTCATTGGGAAAATTAATGACAAGTGAACCTTGAACTAAGAAATATTTCTTCAAGGTGCTGCAGTCAGGGGACTGAAACACCTTCAGCTACCCAAACAAGCTTTTCTTACGTCAGATCAGTTCACCCACAGAGACCAGAGGAGACATTTAACAGTCAACTTTTAAGGACATTTCACAAAGACTTGAATTCAACACCCAGATGTGTTATTTACAACCTCAAGAGATGGTTTTGGCTCTTACAAATGAGCGCTCAGGTTAATTTCAATTCCAGCATTTTATCTCATCGCCTCATAAATTCTCACATATTCTCAAAATGAAACTTGGACAATCTTCTTTTTCAAGGATACCAAGAGATGAGCCTCATACTGCTGTTTCCCAACTCATATTTCTGTAATTGCCTATGGTGCTATACTTCAGCCCTGGATGGACTGGCGACCTCTTCAGGGTGTACCCTGCCTCTCGCCCGTAGGCAGCTGGGATTGGCTCCAGCCCCCCCGCGACCCCGCTCTGGGATAAAGCGGTTGAAAATGGATGGATGGGCTATACTTCAGCAATTCCTTTAGTTATTATTTTTTTGTAATTATGTTATATAATAATCAGAGGTTGCACTAGACTTTTTTGTTATTTGTCATTTTGACTGACAGGGTCATAAAAATCCTGTCATAATCTATTTTTACCTGTCACTTTAATTTTTAAAATTATAATAATGACACATTCAATATAATCTAATTTAAATATTTTTTAAATTCAGTCTGCAAATGGTGAACTACACTATAAGCAGATGATGCTGATATACATATAACCTTTTTTTCCCACAGTGACCAAAACCACTGACCCAGTATGAACAATGAACGACTGCACTCAGTTCATCTGCTCTGGCCTGAACACACAGTCCTTTCTCCTCGTCCACATGGACTTAAAATGTGCGCCTGCTTCTGCGTAATCAAATGCCTCAAGTGAGATTGCTGCAGAAGCTATATTGTCATGAGGTTTTTTACTATTGCCTCAGACAGTTGACTTCTCGTAGCTGTTTTGATGATGTTCTGGAGGCTGAATCCACACTCTGCAGCTACACTGGAGACTGGAATAACAAGCGCCACTTCAGCCAAAGTTTTAAAATCTGGAAACATCTCTCCAAGTGAAGTGATCAGAAGTCATGATTCTCTGAATGAAGGGTTTCCCTATCCCACAAACATTTGCTTTAATGAGAGGTAATCCCGCAGCATGCGCTCCTCTGGCACCAGTGCTTCAGCTGCGTGGGTCTGTAACCCGTAGTGGTCACAGACTCGCTCCAAGGCCTCCTGTCCATAATTCTTTAACAGGCTTTTTGAAAAAACACTCAGCTGCTGTGACATTTTTCCGAGTGAAGCCAACAAGGTCATGCATTAAGACACAATATAATACATCTGTTCACCTAGTTGTCATGGGGTGTGAATTACAATCAGTCAAAATGACAGACAGCTTTCAGATTTTTCTGTCACCGCTTTAAAAAAAACGGTCAACGACCTCTGATACTAATGTGCATTTATGCTCCCTGTTTGAATGATCCATGTTTTGTGATACGTTTCACTTTTAAGGTTTAACAGTGTATAACTCGCATGTATTTTTAGAGGTCTAAGTCTGACCAAAGGAGAGGCAGACCTCTGACATGCAGTCTAGAACATGAGCTGCAGCCAAACCCCCAGACCGCTTATTGGCTGCTGAGACAAATCAGACCTTTTGGGTTGTGCCGTATATTCTAAACTAAACAGACATGTAGATTCAGAACAAAGTCAGTCTGTCTCTAATTAATAATTTAATAATTCATTTTTCAACCTCATTTTTCAATTCCATATATGACATCATAACTTCTCTTTTAGCCTATAGCTTTACACAGATAGCTAGAAAATAAGAGATGATGCTCCCAAGGTAAATACTCTTCATTATTAATAATAATTTATGACACTAAAATGATACAGTACCATACTACAGAAAACCCACAGACTATTTCCCAACATTTCCATTGACTTTTAATGTACCTTAAGTGGAGACAATGCAGTTGTAATTAGTGTTTATCGTTGAGCTAAAATCGTTTCATGTAACATTAAATGCAAAGTGTTCCTTTAAAAGATGATGCCTCGAACTTAAACTGTGTTTTCCCGTTGTGAGTAATACCAAAGAGCCATTTATATGACTAGTGTGTTTTTGTGGGCCTGCTGACTGCACATATGGGTTGGGGAATATAGATGAAAAATGATTGTGAATTTATTGATTGATTGTGGGACACTAACTTCAGCACTTCAGCAGCGGTTGCTACACGGATAAACGTCAATGCTGGATTCATGATTATGAACTGGTTTTGATTTGGAAACCATTGCTGTGGATGGTGAAATGACTATAACCAGTTTCTCAGACTTTGTTATTGATGTTTCACATACACTGCGCCGTCTTTGAAAATAATTGATTACTGCTGACTTTGTGCACACATTATTTAGCACAATATATTATTTAGGTCAGTAAAATCATGTATTTTTCAGGGTGCCTTTCTAAGTATATATCTAATAATGTATCTGTGTATCTTGCATCAGCCGAGTTGTATTCAAAGTGTCTTGGTGGGAGTATGACTCTGCAGTTGCAGCAAATTAATGCTTCTGAAAATTTATGTATTGAAAATTTAGATTCTTTTTTTATCCGTATGAGGCTCTCCTGCTGGGATACATTGCCATGAAAGATTAATATTTGAAGTTTAAAATACATCAATCTTTCAGAGCACTGGCCTGTGTTAAACTGTTCTGAAACCCCAGGATTCAAGTTGAATATTAATTAGTCAAGAATAAAGTTTGATCTGCCTGCTCTGTTTCTTCAGCAACAGATACAGTGAAGTATTAACATTTTTCATCAAAGTAAGCAACAGATTTAACCAATTATGATAAATATGACGACTACAATAAGGCGTAGGTATGTGTTATTATTATCATGGTGGTTGCCCACATGGAAATCATTGGCAAGATGTTGTAAATTTCCATGTGGCATAATTAATATGTAAAATGAGTCACAACAAACTTTTTAATTAGCTCTCAAAAAAAAGAGATGTGACTGTGCAAATCTGATAATCAGAAGCTACATCACAGAGCCTGCTGGCATCTCTATGAGCATCCACTCAGAGAGCCCGGTGGAGTCCTGGCACTCAGTGCCACTTCTTGTGTGGAAACAGAGATGCCAAGCAGACTTAATTACAACCAAACTGTCTGCCAGCAGCAACTTAAAGTAAACTGCTATTCAACTCTCATCTTCTCGCTCACTTACCTTACCTCAGCTTATCAAAACAACATTATTATTCTTCCTTTTTTTTTTCTTGTGTGATTTCATATAGCTCAGCATGTTCTTGCCTCCCTTCCTGAAAAGTGATGTACTGGCAGCATGTACTCCATAGAGACCATTTCTGATGAGGCTTCACTGAGTAAAAAAAATCAACAGCAGGTCCAGATGCATCTTTAACATCTCTTGTCAGGTCTTTATTGAATTTCTTCCAATTTCCTAAGAACACTTCCAGATGGTTTTTTAAGGCATGTAGCTACCCTCTTCTTTTCTAGCTCTTCACATAACTACTTTATTTATGTTTTCCAGAACAAACTGCAGTCTGTTATGAGATCTACCAAGATTTTTGTTAGAACACAATCATTTAAAAACGCATCACAGGATGCCTGACTCCTTATAAGCAAAGTACAAAGAAATGATTTGTAAATTTCATAATGGCAGAGGTCAGAAAAGAATTACATTGTGATGGATATGATGCAGTTAAAAGTGTTCTTTGGAAATGGCAATGCTTTGTTTTCAGTAAGAATGGCAGATGAGCCATCATGAAGATAAAAATCAATGCTTAGTGAAAAGCAATGTACAGTTCAGCAGAAAAACAAGAAAATTGAAGGTGTTTTAGGAAAAAAAATATTCCTTGCTCTTTCTTCACTCGGGTTCATCAGAACATTTTATGATCTTGCCACCAGGGATTTGGCTGTGTAAAGCCTTCACAAGGGTTCAAATATGTCTAAGATCTACTTAAAGTTACACTAACAAAGATTAAATGTAATAAAGTTCATCACATTATGAAATAACCTTCATATTAAAATGTCATTTATGTTTCAAGTGAAAGATATCTTTATTACCTTTGACTGAACCATTTATATCTATTTGTGCATCTGGTTCTTTTCACAAGGATGATGACCATATTACTGCCATAAAATACACATAGATGATGCCACCCAGAGGGTAACAAAGGGTTGCATTGCATCAGTTTTAACATCGCTGCATTGGCTTCTCGTGCTTTTAAGGACTGACTTTAAGGTAGTTTTAGATGTTCAAAAATGTCCCAATGTTCTTGGGCCTTATTATTTATCAGACCATTTCCTAAATTATAGACCTTGAGATCCTCTGGTACTGACCTCTTAGTTATTCCTATGTAAGAACTAAAGCTTATGGTGAGGCATCGTTCCACCACTATGGCTTTTAGCTGTGGAAGAGGCTAACATAAAGCCTCAGGACTGCAGAGACAGTTGATGTCTTTAAAAATGGGCTCAAACTGATATTTTGTGTTTAAGTATCTGATTTCATTAGATCTTATCATTTTATCTTTTAAAAAAAACCTCATGCTATTCTTATACTTGTTCTCTTATCTTCTGTTCTTATTTTATGTTGATTCCTACATTTATTTAAAAATTTTAATATTTCTACTTAATACTACTTGAGGATTTGTTCGGGGGGAGGGGGTTATGAAGGAAAATATGTGGTGTGTGTTTTTACATTAATATCTTGGCATGTGAAGATTTTAGTGTAATTGGCAGATTGAGTTGCTGGTTGCACTAAAAGTGCTTTATAAATAAAATTTGATTTGATTTAAATTGAAAGAATTAGATGTTCAAACAAGACGTAGCAGCACGAGCCTGGTAATGTGGCTAACCTAGCTTTAATGGCCCATGCAGGCTGCCAGGATCTACTCTGTAAAGCTGAGGTAGTGAGCTCAATACAATGATCCATCCTTCTCCATTAGCAAGTGATTGGTTGAAACATGCCTCCCATTGCTCTTGAATATTTTTCACCTCCTGACTAGCATGTAATGCTGTGTTCCTTTCACCAGGTACAAAAAGTGAACACATTTTCACAGCGATACACAGACATGCATGTGAGCTTGTATAATTTAGCTTTATCTTCTGGGGAATTGCTCTGGTTTTAGGCCTGAGGCCTGGTCATCGCATGGTGAAGACATAAAAGAGTGACATTATTTCCTGTTATTATTGCATTTGAGTGGGGTCGTGGACAGAGCCAAATTGGCACAGTCGTAGGTTTCGATTTATTTGGTGGAGGAAAAGCAGTATAACAGTTGTTGTAATTTTCCTTGAGGACTTCTTTATGCAACAGCCACACAGCTGTGAACTTCCTTATCCGACACTGTGCCGAAACTGTGCTTGGCTTTATGTTTTCAACGGGCAGCTTCTCACGAAATAGGTTGACTTTGCCTTTCCCGTCCTCCAATAAATACAAAGTAAAGTTAAGTATGAGCATATAGCTCATATCTTTTTTCATTGTTTTCATTTTTTATAAAGATGAATCGTTGTCACTGTACAGTTTCTGAGACATGTTTCATTAATGAAATGGTTCAGTAAAAACAAGGTTATCAGGTTATATGTGAATCACTTCACTTCCAAATGTCCTTATTAAACCACACAGTAGATAAACAGATAAACCTTTAGTCCTCCACATAAAATATGATTTTTTTTGTTTAAGTTTTTTTTCCAATGGACTAAACTGAACTGAAATAATGAGCATCTTACTAAGCATCTCTTTGTTTGCTTCTTTGTTTCTAACCCTGTTGGAGCTACCCTGGGAGGGTAAGGGGGGGTTAAAAGCATCAAAAACTTTAACCTTAATCAGCCTTTAAGCAACTGTAGATAATGCTGATTGGTTATGCTTGATTATGTGGAAACACAGAGAAAGAGGGGGCATGCATTCACAGAGGAAATCGTTGGAGTGTGTGCTCATGCACAACAGTAGCTTGTTGTTGGCATGTTGAGTTACTTTGACTGAAAATACAGTTATCATGCTCAGCTGAACCCTACACATACTTAGAGCCATGATATGCAATGTCATGGGCCATTTACCTCTTATACAGAAAATAAAATCTACATTTAAATCAGACAAGTTAAAAGGAAGTAGTAATCTGACTCAGTGTGTCTGTGTAATTGAACAACATACAGCACCATGTCTGCCTGCAGAGACATTGCATGATTCCCATATTTACATTTGTTATCCCTTCCACTGCACCAGTGAATTAATACGGAAAATTAAGGTTCCTCCCAAGGCGGTAAACAAAGTATTAGATATGAAAGCAGCACAAGCTTTCTGTGGAGAAAGCCTTCTCTTCTAAACCTCTTCTGACAACACAAGTGACAATAATTCAGTTTGCTTTTTTCCCTTACAGTCTTTGTCTGATGCCAAGCTCCTCTCAGCTGGAATATCACAAATGTTCTTCTCCATTAATAAAATTATGTTTGGATTATTCTACGATAGAAAAATTTTAAGTCTGAATAACACGTACAGATGTTTTCTTTCCTTAAAAGAGAGACAGCTTGAAATACCTCTGCCTTGTCATTTTGAAGAAGTCAGTTTAAAAGCCGTAACTTTAAGGTCAGTTAGTCCTCAACCTTTGCCCACAGATTTCACGAATGATTAACTTTTCTTTTGGCCTGCAGGTGAAATCCGCCTGAGCTTTCTGTCCTGTGTCTCTACTCATCACCATCTCAGCCGAAGAAGGGCTAATGTCACCAGGGTTTCTTGAATTATAGAGCCGTACTACTGGGGAGACTCAGACAGCGTAGGGACATATTTAACAAGCTGAAAATGAGCTATAGTTTAACTCTTTAGTGGGCAGTCACATCTGTGTCCTTCTTGCCATTTCTACCAGTTTATTTTATTCATGAGGCACTGTCTAAGATGTGAAGCTTGACTGAATCAACTCCAGCTGTACAGGTACAGTATTTTGTATTTAAATAGTTCATTCCAGAGGTAGGCCATAGAATGAAATGCTCATTTCAGTCCTCCTGATGGGCTGTTGCCTTCAGCATAACTATAGAAATATGAGCAAATATTGAAAACATCCCGTTTTGCTTAAAAATAGTCAATTAACAAAATAAAAAGAAATTTAGCTATTAGATTCTTGCTTAATTTAAATTACATGTAAAATACGAATGTTTGATATTGCCTTTTTTTATGGATATCTGATATACAGAATTTGTACAACTCCTTATTTCTGATACCAATATCAATTAGTTCGGACATATTTTGACAGCTCCCTTCAGGAAAAAAGCTAATCCTGAAGCAAACAGGAGCATGTGCATGAGGCAACTTCCAAGCTGCTTATGGTTAAGTGACAACATGGTTTAATAATATCACAGCCACAGAAGCTATTGCAAATTCTGCCAAACAAATAGAAATATCAGCTGAACTATTTATGACAGCTCTTATATTTGATCCTTTTGATTTAAATGAGACACAGCTGATGAGTTTGATATTTATTATCTACATGTGTCAAAGTTAAAACAAAACACACCGATAATTTCTAATATTACATTTTATGCAGATATTGGCTGAAAATATAGATATACAAACAGACAAATTTAATTAAAAAAACTGCTTATCTATTTTATTCTTCAAAACCTGAAGTTTGCTTATCCCAGTGTGCTGAAAATTATGTTAACACTGATTTCTCAGTGCTAGATTTTAAACCTTGACTCTTTCTAGCTTTATTGGAAATGAGCTGTATTCTGCTCCGATGTTCCCAGGCTTTCATCTATTGAAATTAGTCTTCAGGCATTCATATTTCATCTTTCTACTGTATATTCCCAACTGACAGAGGTGTTTTTTTTTCTGTACTGGCTGGAAATGAGAGAGGTTCTGAAGTGGTGGCTGGCAGGCTTACAGACTGATTAGAATACTTCTGAAGGAAAGTAGGCAAGTGGTCCTGAGGCTTGCAGCCGAAGTGTGAAACACCAGGTGACATGGGCAACGTAGTTCAACTTAGAAAATGCACAACTTGGAAATCTTGTTAAAAGAACAATGGGTGCTGATATGGACTGTGCTGAGAGAAACATTTCCCAGAAATGAATGTGTGGGATACCTTGCAGGTGTCTTTGCAGGTGCTGTTTGAGTGCACTTTTGTGCTGAACCCTGTGACACTGGGATGGAATTTCACTGGAAGTGGAAGCAGCTTGTAAACATTGCTGACCTGTTATTTTTGGTAGTGTAAAGGAGAAGAAAAATGCATATTTTTTATGCTGTGTAAGCTTTGCTTTTCACTTAAAATATAGTACAAATAACTGTTATAAAACTAAACAACACAAAGGAAATACATCTAGCATCTTATTTCAAAGCTTTTGCTTGAAAACAACAAGCTGCTTTGTCAGGACAAAGTGATGACACTCTTATATAAAAATCATTTTCACTACATGCCTAAAAAACAGAATGAGAGTGCAACTCAAAGAAACGCCCCCTCCCAGGAGACAGCAAACAAAGCGACAAATATGATGAAACAAAGGTACTTACAGCACATAGTGTCAGACTTTAGAGAGATCATTTTATTTTCAGCTCAAGACAGGTTATTTTCAGATAACTGTACAGCCTTATTATTCACTACAAAAAGTACAAGCAGTCTATGTTTTATTTGTATTCTTGAATCTGTTTATTTCTAAAAGCAGAAAAGCCTTTTAACTGTTAAATTGTGCTGCTGTTGGATCTTCTAAATATGTTTAAAACTATCAGTATTAGTCAGTTCTCGGAAGTGGGACCATCATTTTTCTGAGCTCTAATTTTTAAAGTGACATGAATGTTATGGCCAAGAAAAATGCTAAATAGGATTTAGGCTTAGGAACAGAAACTTTACTGCTAACAAATGCCACACATAATAGTTTTTCCTTGCCCATTGGCTTTTGCTTTGCAATTAAACTGAAATGGAAAAGAAAAAGACTTGACCTGACCTGACACCGTACTGTGGTGGAGGGCCGGGCCTTTGCCCATGGGGCTTAGACGGGTTCAGCCCGAAAGGGTAACATGACCTCCCTACCCACTGGAGGAAGAAAGAACAAGACTGTGCATGCAAGGGGCAAAAATATTTCCTCCATGGGTAGCTGGACTCTTCCTTATCCAATAGGGTGAGAGGCCAGTCATCTGGGACTAAGCTTCTACACTTCTCCTCAAGAGGATCCCAATGAAGTACCACGGGAATCTAGTTAGGACGCCTTTTGGACGCCTCCCTGGTGAGGTGGTGAGGTGCCAAAGTAAATGGCAAATTCAATTTCTGCTTCATTTTTGGACCAGAAACTTTCCCAACAAGGTACAACTACACAGTTGAATATACATCATTGTTCCCTCCATATTATGGAACAATCTACAGATGCTGCTAAACTCTTGTCAGACAAGATAATAGAAAAACATTTGGTTTGTTGGTTTGAACATTCAATGTGGTGCTACTTAAGCGTATGTAAAAATGTCTGTTTGTTTTATTTATGCATTTAAGGACACTAAAATAGGTAGTTTGACCATTTAGAATGTACATACAGTATTTTACACAGCTTTTATTTTAAATGGATAAATAAATGGACTAGTACTTGCTTAGTTTAATATGCTATTCTATAACATTTTACTTTTAATATCATTAAAATGAGGTGATCGCTTTCATTGTCAAACTAATAATATACGTGCTCTTTAATAGACAATAAGCTGCATTGTGAGCAGAATTGTCCATATACTTGTTTGTGTATTAAATTAGATTCCACCATGAAGCCAATTTGAAAACTAAAACTGGATAAAATTATGACATTTGTGGGTTGTGAGCAAACCAATAAACAGATGACAATAAAGAAGGTTATGTCAGTACAAGCATCAATCAAAGTACTTAAGATCCTTGAATCAAGTAAATTGAGTATTTCTCTGTTAAAAAGAAATGTATTTATAATATAAAATATGAGGCTTAACCCTTAAGCTATGATATACAATGTTCCCCATTCCAAACTGTGTTGAAAGTATAAAGATGACCAGTTAAAAGCAATATTGCACAAGAGCAGTTATTGTAATGATGTACAATAGAAAGCTGTGCAGAAAGTTACCAAGACTTTAAGTTTAAAGAACTTACATTTTTATTGATTATCCATTCTTTATACCTACTTTATCCTGTTACATGCTTAAAGTTGCTCACACTCTTGGAGTCAATAATTCCATGTAATTTTGAAGAGTGGGAAGAAATCATACATGCAGCGGGAGAACAAGCACAGTCACATTAGAAGGGCCAAGATTCAAGCCAACCTTCTTGCTGTGAGGCAAATAAGCACTAAGCAGCCCATTACAGGTCTAAAGAAAGTTAATTACAGCAATTGATGCATTTTAGATTGATTGAACCTGAATATTTTTTTTAGTTTTACTATTATTTATTCCTTATGAACCTAACTTATCTCACTTGTCGTGATTATAATTAATACCATGAAAAAGGACAAAGTGCTTTGTTCTGTGAACCAAAAGTACATTATCTTGTAGGCAGCTTTACAGTAATCTGTTTGGAACTTGAGGCTTTCTTGGCAAAAACCTACGCACAAGTGGAAAGGGTTGACATTTTGTCTGGATCTATTCAGTTTCCTTCTTAAGTTTCCTTCCTACCTTCTTTCCTTCCTTCATCTGCTTCCCCTTCTTTGTCTCGAGATAAACATGTCCTTTCTAATGGGTAAATTAACGAATCTACTATCGCCATTAACTATCTAAATTACTTGAACATACTAACAGAAGAACACATTTTATGATCAGAATAATTTGGCTTATGTTAATTTAATCATGTGATTCATTTAAATTCTGTATTCTTTTCTTAAAGAAACTCTTAAAGTACTTCCAAATTGTTTTTTGAATATTACAAACCATCCCGTCGAATCCTTTAGATACGGCTCCTCTACAGATGTCTCTGTCCTCTCTGTTACTGTCTCAGTCCAGAAATGTTCATGTAATCTTTTTCAAATCCAAGTCAAGTCAAGTTTCAAATCTTATGATCTTTTCTAATGCTTGAAATAATAAATAAGTACATAAAATGCCCAGCTAGCATGTCCTTACCTAACTCCATACCTAACTTCTACTGCGTTGTGTTCCAGCCGAACATAGCTCACTTGCTAGTAACCCAAAGACAGTTATATTACCAATAAATTTGTGAAAAAAAGACCTAATGACATCCATGCTGTTTAACCTGTGACCTTATATCCATTCTCATGTCGCTACAAGCAAATGGTTCGATAAACAACGCTGTAAAGGCAAAACGGAGAAGGTGTCCATGAAATAATACCTAAAAATATGTCAGCTTATCGGCTACTTTGATTTTTCAACCTCTGGGCATATAGGTTGTGTATTTCTACTGCAATGGATTTCTCAAGCAAACAAATTCTAAGAGAAAAGAAAGTAGAATATTTGCACACAAGATGTTTGCAAGTCTTACTAATATGAATAGTGTTCTAATGGACTTGTGTACAAACATACATATGTAGAAGGCATGTAATGAGGTAAATATTAAATCACTATCTGCATTCCATGTAGCCAATGGCTCTGCTGCTGTCCATGTTGGCTTATTGCTCTGGCTTACTGTTGTACTAGAAGGAAAGTGGTCATTATTAATGTCATTTATTAAACTCATGCCTTTCATGCTATTGCATGTCAAAATATCTTCTTAAAATAGTCTATATATCTCCTCATTATCCCAGCCAAAGCCTAATGATGGCAGAAGTTGTTTTGGACAGCACTGGTTTTCCTGTTTGTTAGCAACGTAGCTTTTTGAGTAATGCTGTGGTGACAATTTGCAGAAATGGAAAAGAAATAGAAAAGTGAACAAATGATTACATTACATTAAAATAATGTCTACTCTGAGGTATGAGGCAGAGGTATCTGCTCTCTGAATGCCTTAGGAGACACTAGGATTCTAGGATCACAAGAATAATGTGATATGACAAAAATGTTGGACTCCCATAGCAATGGTTTTTGTATTATCCATAATTGGTTTAATTATTGCCAGGCCTTTCAGTTTTATAGTCTAATATATAATTAGACTATATTTATATTTATAGACTATATTTAAGTCTAATATAGTCTAGAGTTTAATAACCTTTGAGCTTATAAGTCCTGTTATTTACTGATTTTAGGCTTGAAATTCTGAGCATCAAGCTCCCTTAAAAAGTTGCCAACCTGCCTTATAAATATATATTTTTTTACCACTTATTCATGGTAATGAAGAATTTTTATTAAAACTATATATATATATATATATAGTTTTAATAAAATGTATTAAATTTAAAAAATTTTCATGGCTTTGCTTAAGGATAAGCAGATGTTCCAACACTTAATGTTGGTTGCTGGATAAATAACACAGTGTCAAATAATGAGGAAAAGCCATCGTAGAAGAGAATCTATAGCTAATTAGAGCAGCTAGCTTTTAAAGCAGACAGTTTGACAAGAACATCAAGAAAACATGTACACTTTGTGTCGATACTCTTTATGTCGCTCTGTCTTGCACTCTCACACTGTGTTCAGCATTATTGGGTGACTTTCAATACCCATAAAACAGACTGAGTGGACAATGAATGAATGGCATATTGCGGTTAGGGGCTAGAGGATTTACGCTATCTGTGGTTAAAAGGATTAAAGCAAAAGCAACATACTGTAAAATATTTAATTGATATTTCTCATGAAAGTGCACATCAGCTAATGGAGAGTCTGTGCTGGAGACATGCCTTTAATTTGATCTTCATCCTGACATAAGTTCACATTAGGGTTTCTTGAAATGGAATAGCTGTTAGTGTTGCTGTTCATTGTTTATTGGCTTCAGTCTAAATTGAATGATGGATGTAAGCACTGAGAATGAACAAAGAGCTTTTTTTGATTTAGTTAATATACACCTTATCAACATATACCACGTGTAATGAACTACTAATATGCTGCCTGTAAAATTGCACAAATCATTGTTGATATTTCTCAGAACTGCTTTGATTAGCCTATAGAGATCAGCTTCATCATGAACACAGCCAAGCATACGATAGCCTCGTCTCCTACAATAATGTGTTTTTGATTAGATCACTGCGGTATGTTTCTACCACTGTCAAATATTTTGACAGGTCTCAGAACTGTTTCATCGTCTTGTTGCCTGGAGTCAAATTTGGAGGCTTTGTGAACCTTTCAGTCTTTTCAATTAAATATTTATTTTTTCTCACCAGGTCTCACTTCTTGAACAGCATTGCTCTCATTAAATCCTAATTTCCCTCCACTATTTGTTGTTTACTATGCAGCTGCTTTCCTTAAACAAAAGGACATAATAAGTCAGAGAAGTTCATATCTTTGGGTAATTATTAATTAATTAATTAACAAAACGAAGAACACTACAACTAAATGAGATACTGTGACACCAAGCATTAGTTTACTTGTTGCAGTTTTCAAGATAGTAATTCAAATTTGGCCATAATGACTTTTTGAAACAAGATTTGACTATATTTGGATAGAAAAGGGTGAAGTTAAAGAGGAAGGTTTGAAAACTGATTGAACAAAAGTTTGTTGTTGGAAGGTTCATATTTATAGAATTATCTAAATATTTTCAGAGGGATCCCACAAGATGTGCTAATAAGAATATAAGAGCGACAAACTGTAGTAGCTGAATCTTTTATGAGTTTACTTTTTCTTTTGTTTTCTTATGACATGAGTTGAACTTGCCCTTTAGCCAGTGCCTTGTGGCTGCTGGTGGTATTGTTCATTTTCACACAGCTTCACATCTGACAATGAATATATCCGTCCATAATTTATACAGTTTATCAGCTTCCTACTCCAGAGCGGTGTGATGAAAATGCACAGACCAAATTTCTTCTGTACACAGCTTGATAGATTGACATCTAGTCACAGCAACAAGTTGTTTGATTTCTTGCTGAATTATGCATAAATGTAAACAGACTGCAATGTAGTTTAGTTTGTTCTTGCTTTAGAGAAAATGCATCGATTTCTTTCAGTATTGGCCTGCTAGCAGATTCAAAGGACTCCATGTCAGTACAGTTGCCTCAGTTATTCAGAAAAGTGCCTTAAGTGCTTCTGCACAGAATAAATATATCAAACCAACTTTAAATTAAATAAACTAATGTTGTTTGCCATTTAAATGTTGTCAGAAAGGGAAGAGGGTTTGGATGTATTTCTCCAAAGCAAATTAAACATGAGCTCATTTTTTTTTCTCTGATTAAGAGTTTGGTACACAAATAAAGTCTTTAATAACCACAGTGTCATTGGCACAATGAATCTTTTTCACTGCTGAATTATAAAAAAAAGAAAAATGAGAAAACGTGTGGCTTTTACACAGAATGAAATGATGATCTAATCATTGTGAGACCTGAGGGTACTAGGCCTTTTACTCTTTCACGTCAAAGTGTCTTTGTAAAACACTAAGCCCATTTGCAGAAAATGAAATTGCAGGACATCTGCAAAGGATTCAGCCTTCACACTAATAATGTCTTCATTATTTAAAGAAAGAAGAAAACGTATGCATAACCGAGCTTCTGCATCATAGGTAGCTGCCTGTTTTGCCTATCACACAATCTGGCTTTTTATTCTTTTTTTCAAGATCACAACAGGTGAAGGTAAAATTATTTGAATGACACTGTTGTGAATTTGGGCCCCGTACAAAAACCTTTGCTCCATCTGTTTCATTTTTCCAGTTCTGAGCTGAAGTGGGTTTCCTCTCTACACCGACTGCTGTGAGATTCTTAACTATCGATTCTGGCAGCTTGGCAGCCCTTGTAATTAAAAAAATTCTATGTGGAAGATGGTAAACACTGCTCAAAGCCAACTGTGACAGGGCTCCTCATCCTTAATGAGATTTCGGTGGAATAGCTAAGCAACCAACCCAAAGAATCAATACTTTCTCTCTGAAATGCTTTTGATAATCTTCTCTAAGGCCCTGATCAATTTAGGCTGATGCAACTCATTTATAATACCTGTCAGGGGCCACTTATAGTATGTTTAAGTCTTAAGAAGAGATCAGAAACAGTAACTTTGACATATTATGTTGTTTGATCACCATATCCAATAAAGAAGTTACTCTAGTTCCTCGAGGGATGTATGTAATCAGTTTGGAGACTCCAGCTGAATCTGTCAATATTAACAATGAAACTGAAACAATGTTAGTTTAGGGAGAGGGTGATCTGATAGTATTATATTGTGAACAACCTTATTTTAGCAGACTGCTTGTTATGGGAACTCTGGAAACTATATATGTAAAACAGCCTAAAAATGAAGGATTTTAGATTTATTTTTAAATGCAGCTTATTTAGTAAATGAAAAAACTGCATGGCAAATATAAAATCCTAATGAGCAAATGAACACACTCTTCTGTCAGACACTGTGACCATAACTGCTCGATTAACTCTATATCCTGTTATTTTATCCTCTCATTTAGTCAAGCTGTAAGACAAAATAATTGCACCCGGAGTGCACCGGCCACCGGCTACAGAGCCAACGACCGCCGCCCAAGCCTCCACCAGCGACCCCGCCCCACCGCCATGGGGCGACTCCCAC
>JBAMHV010000019.1:9835733-9847091 GCA_037177535.1 Pseudomugil gertrudae
TAGTATAGTATAGTATAGTATAGTATAGTATAGTATAGTATAGTATAGTATAGTATAGTATAGTATAGTATAGTATGATATAGTATAGTATAGTGTAGTATTTAAGCATCCGAGCACAGTATGTTTAAACTAATTAAAATGTCGCTATGATGTTTATTGGTTTATTATTGAGCGTATAAATGTTGTTGTGACCCACACGTGTAATACTTCACAATGGATGATCTTCCGCTTCTTGCAGACTGACAGCAGGATCAGGATGGGAGATTGTTTAAGGACCACAAATATCTCCTGGTCCATGATGATGACTGGCTGATGAACAGATTTAGATTCCAGAGAGCTTTGCTCTCACATCTATGTACTGAACTGGGTCCAGTGTTACATCCACCGGCGCAGCCGCACCAGTCCGCCTGTTGATCTCATCCTTCCATCCCTTGTGAGCAAGACTCCCAAGATACTTGAACTCCTCTACTTGGAACAGGACCTCGTCTCCCACCCCACACTTTCCTTTGATGAAAGTCATAAATGGCATGCATCTGTGTCATGGATTCACTGCTTTCATTGTTTTATTAAAAAAAAAAAAGTGGAAAAGTGTAAACAAGATTGAAATTTCTAATTCTCGCCTTTATTGTAACTTATGTAGGCATAACAACAACAAGAAAAAACACACACACACAAAAAAAACTCATTTGTAAAACTTGTTATCGTGGAGACATTTTTAATTTGGATATTTTTCTGAGAAGATTAACATCAATTAAAGTTTTCAAATACAATATCCAAAGAATTTGGAACATTTTGTAAAACAACAACAACAACAAAATACAGGGATTTTTAAATGCCAATCAATATATATTCAATTAATTACGCTACAAAGACGAGATATGGTCAAACTGATAAACTTTATTGTTTTTTGTTTGTTTGTTTTTGCTTTTTTACATATTTTGATACCTGCAACATGTTTAAAAAAGCTGAGATAAGGGCAACAAAAAACATTTGGAAAATTACAAATGAGTGTCATAAAAGGGTGTAAAAGGAGCATCCTTGTGAAAAACTGTGTGAAAATATAATCCAACAACAAAAATGCTTCTAGATACACTGGCAATAGATTTATCTATTTAATCATCTACAGTACATAATAGCATGAAAAGATTCAGAGAATCTGGACAAATATTACATAAAAGGCAAAGCCAAAAAGCAACATTGAATGCCTTTGACCTCGCTCAGGCAGCACTGCATTAAAAAGTGACATCACTGCGTATAGGATACTACCATGTGGGCTCAGGAACACTTCAGAAAACCATTGTCAGTTAATAAAGTCCGCCAGTACATCTGCAAGTGCAAGTTAAAACTCTGCCATGCAAAGCAAAAGCCATATATCAACAACACCCAGAAATGCTGCCGGCTTGTCTGGTCTCATCTGGATGGACTAACTCACAGTAGAAAAATGTGCTGTGCTCTGATGAGTCCATATTTCAAAATTGTTTTTGAAAACAATGGACAATGGTGATCACTGGATAAACATTGTCAACCACTGCCCCCCCCCCCCCTTTATTTTGTGCCACAGAGCCAGACTTAATATGGCTCAATCTCGTTATACTTGTGTGTAATGACAATAAAAGGCATTCTATTCTATTCTATTCTATTCAATAGGTCTCATGGAATAAGACAGGAGAAATGCCTAAAAGAGAATGCCATGAAATATGGCATTAACTACATCTTGGATATTTAGGAACAAAGTAAACTAAATCAGAAAATAAACAATTATATACAAACATGTTAAAAGCCATTAATGTATCATAGCATCATTAATAATAGTTGAAATGATTACATTCTAAGATAAAACTATATTTTTAATGTTTTTTTCTTTAGTACTTTGCATAGATTTCTGTTTGTGTCAGTCATTTTGTGGGAATAGAGTCTTGCACCTTCAAAGCTGTAATTACCTTTAATAGCAGTGTATTTACTGTATTAGTCAAGCTCATCTGGAAATTATCTTTCTAATTACTCTATTAGTACATGTAGCATCAACCCCCACAAAAGCCAGTTTTATCATCATGTAAAGTTATCTTGTGCATTAAAGACTCTACTCTGAATGGAAATTATTATTTTAATTATGTCACTAATAGAATCTAAGAATATGCATCATTGGTGGTTTGATGATGATTGCATGTCAATGCTGGCACCCCATAAGTCACAAGCATCACTCTTGGTGTAGGGTTAATGTCTTCTGTGGGTTTCTTCCTCCTCTGCAGATTACTAGAGAGGACTGTGAAATTGCTTTCATGGATGCAAGTCAAACACTTGCAAAGTCTGTGCTGAAATTTGCTAATACTGATGGCGAATAAGAGCCAGAGGAGTAGTGATGTTTTGCTATTTCCCTTCATGCAAAGAGATAATTAGAAAAAGAATTTGATTCATTAGCCTATGGAAAGAAGCATACCTTCCTCCCTGAGAGGACAGCCTTTTCACTTCAAAGCGAGCATAGCTTCTTTGAAGCACAACCAGAAGTCGAAGTCGGGTGGAATGGTACCACTGTGATTATTGCTCACTTCATGGCTTTGCTGCTGCCTCTGGACACTGGCTTTGGAAGATGGATGGTGATCGGCAGCTACGTTACAAAGATAATTTAATTTGATTCAGAGAGGATTTGGCCCCTAAACTTGCCTGGTCACAGCTGTCCAGATTAACTTTATGTCATGTCTAGTGATGTCCGCCTTGGATTTGGCTACTTGTAGTGTCTTTTTTCTTCATTTCTTTCATCTTTCTCCCACATTTGGTCTATTTTACAGCTCACTGACCTCAGCACAGATGCAGTCACACAAGGAGCTGAAATAAAAATGTGTGCTCGAACATTTTTTCCTTTCTTCAGATTCTCTTCTTATCTCTCTTAGTGAAAAAGGACAAGATGATATTCCAATTTTCTGGGTGGCTTTAGTTCTCTCAATGTACCAGTCACCTTCAATTCCATTACAACATTTCTCCCTGAATACAGGCTGACGCAAACCCTGCAGCAGCCTTTTTTTTTCTTTACTTATTTTTGCACTGTCCTCTCTCAGCTCCTTTAAAAGCTTTTCTACAGTTTATGCAGAGATAGATACACTACTTTGGAGTGGGGAAAATAATCCCAATTAATTTAGAGGTCGTTTGTTTAGTCCTCCTCATCAGATCAATTTCAGGCAGGAGAAACAGGGAAAATCGTTACACAGCTTAAAAGAAACTAAAGTGAATTACAGTAATTATTTAATGCTTGGTCTTGATCAACCTAAGTGTCTCTACAGGCTCTTATTTATTTCTCTAATAGCCCCTCATCTCCCAAGGTCCCTCTGTGGACAGAGAAAAAAAAATCATGACATTCATGAGATTTTTATGTCAATGTTTTATTTGCAGCTCATATTTAATTACTCTTATATATGTTTGATTTCCATATACTGCAGGATATTTCATATCACATACATGATAGCGCCATAATAACCTAAATCAGTACTGGTGCACAAACAGTAATATAATTAAAGGTGAAGGTAATGTTGGTTAATGAGTTTGTAAAAAAATATGTTTTTTTAAAGAAAACAGTAAGGGAGGGACTAATAACTCTACACCCTTCAGTTTTCAGTGGAGAGAAAACAAGACCACAAACAGTTTAAACAGATGAAGATTAAAAATAGCATATAACGAGGCCCACCTGTTACTTCATATGATGATACATGCCCACATGACTGCAACTGAGTTAGGAAATATGTCAACCAAGTAAGGCACGTTTATTTGTATCACACCTTTCATGTACAGGACAATTCAAAGTGCTTTACATTGAAACTAATGTAACTAATTGAGACCATGCTTTGGAGACAAACCTTTTTTTTTCCTTTCCAGTATGTTTTATATTTACAGTACTCATAGGTCATGTCTGCTCAACCCAAACTTTATTTACTTCTATATTCCTTTCTACTACAAATGCAAAACATAGAGAGCCTCCTAAACATAATCAATTATCTGAGTTCCAATGGTAGAGAATGCAGAATTAGACAGTGTAGGCTTTTTTCTAATGAAGAGAAAAAAACTATTTGATTTAATACCCCGTGGGAGGTTTTAATGTTTCTTTTTTCTCCTCTCCTGGTAAAAGAGTTATTCGTTGCATTCTCTGAGGGAAAAGTCAATCATTCCCAATAAGTCGCTGAATTATTGTCCCTTTTTGATTGAGCAGAGAAGTTCCCTGGGTTGTCGTCTTTTTTTTTCTGTGCATTTTATTTTATTTTTGTCACATGCTTCACATGCCCTTTGTCAGGTGGACAGTGAAGGTGAACCAGAGGGTACTTATTAGGCTGCTTTGAGCCTGGCTTGTTAAAGCTGACAAACCTTCAAATGACCATCAACTCTGCTTTCAGTGCAACCTCCAACCTTCAAAATAATGTTTTCTGCCTTGTATCTTAGACTTGCATTGGATTTTATCTGTAATCAAATATTGTGAGTATTTATCTGTTGACTCTTTAAGGTGTTATTGATTATTTCATTGAGCTGATTTGCATGTGAAGTTCTGGTGCACAGAGATAGGCAATGCTGCACACAGATAAAGTGTACACAGCGATTGACTTTTCTCTCTCGCAGATTTTTACCAGCCTTTAATGACTACTTCTGCTGTCTTGACAAATACTGCACATGTTGCTTTCTAAACAAATAAACAGCACGGATTATCCTCTTCAGCCTTTTATATTCCTACTGGTAAAATGATTCAAAGTCATGCTGACCTTTTCTGCGAGGAAACAGAATTCATGTTCCATGGACCCGGATATTCGCCAACACACTGTTTTTCTACCATTAAACAAGAGTTATGTTGCACTTCTCATTTAATCACAGGCTTTTTCAGAGGCCTGAGCTGAATCAGCCAGTGACTCACTGTGAGAGACTCATTTGACAGATTACACCTGCAGTCACACTTAAAGGTAATGCTAGCAGGCTCTTGGTGGAGAGGGAGGAGAGTCTCACAATTCCATTAAATAGGTTCAATTGACCTTCATGGCAAGTGAACAGTTGGGTTCTATAGTCAACAATGAGGCTTAATATCAGTACTTACCAACACAACATTCAATATTCTTATAACAAAGTCATTAATCATCGTTCCTGTCGAAGTCATCATTATCGTAAGAACACCTCTATCCTTACTGATGTCAAATTTGAGATCCTAAAATTACTCTAGCCAAAGTGTTTTCTCAAGGGTAGACCAGCAGCTTTAAGGACAAGCTTTGCAGTTTCATGGTCCAGTGATGTGCTCGAAGCTCTACACCACTGCCTAGGAGAGTCTCCGAACCATCAAGACAGGAGAGGGACAAAATGTGTAGAAGAAACCTGTTTAACACTTCATCATCACTGTCATAGACATCCAGCGGGAGTGAGGCTTTTCACCAAATGCAGGAAGAAAAGGAGAGTCCCTGCAAGGTTGGTCACATCTGTGAAATTAGAAATACTTTAGGCTTAAATGGACACAGAGCCTGTTTGCTTTTGTAATAGTCTGTGGTTACTTTTTCTCAGCCTGTTTTTCTAGAGCAACACCATTTTCCTCCCGCTCTTCATACTTAATGTTTTAGTTTGCCAAAATGAAACAGCAATTGTGGATAAATCACACTGTAATGAATTGAGCAACAAACTATTTCATGCATTGTTAGACCTAAAGAGTGTAAGCCATCCAGGAAGACATATCCCATACATAATGTTTAGGTTTGTTTAGCAGAGCACCGTCTAAGGTGTTAGAATAGTTGTTAGTAGCATGTGTCTAAACAGAAATCTACATTTTTATGGATTTTGCATGTTTTAACCCATAGCTCAAAAAGTATCACACCTGTATGTTTAGCTTTAATTTAATTTGATGTTAAACACATATGCTTCTTTGTTCTTTTCACTTCTGAAGTTCAGAATCCTTGCTTAAGAGGTGCAAGTTCATATGATTCATTTACATAATAAGATCACTTAATGCACATACAGCCTTATGGGCTTTACTCCAACCAAGGATATGACCTAGCAGCCAGATTGCATGTATCATTTAGTGATAGGAATTGAAAAACAGTGATTTTCACTAGGCACACCACATCTTTAGTGCGTGCTATGCACATCTTCATAAATGTGCATGTCCAAACTGTAGACCTGGCTGTATACGTTTTCGTTCTGACTGAACCAGGTGGATAAAAAGAACAAGTAGTTGTAGGGTTTAAAACAGAAGACAGGAAGTTATGTGGATATTGACCCACATTTCTTCAGTGCATTCGAGTACAAAGGAAGGGTGCGGTAGAAATAGTGCTTCTGTTAAGGCCACATGGGGTGAGGGATGAAGTCTAGCTTTGTGGAAGTTTAACAGTTGCAAGCTAGTAAAGCTTCTTCCCTGGAAAGTATCATTTTAAAGCTTTACTGTGAAATCGGGTTAAACTTTTTTCTTTGAACCAGCTTTCTTGGAAGTGTCTTTATTAACAGTCCAATCCATGGGTCCTGTGCCCTTTTATAAATGTTGCTTCAGCATTTTAAGCGTCACTAAAAGGCAATGATTCTTTAGGAGGGCTGACTGAAGGGGGCTGTGTGGGTCTGTACGTCTGAACAATCAGAACATGAAACAGATGCATGCCTTCTCAACTTTATTGAACATTTACCTATTAGGATTCTTGGAAAGCCTTGCAATGGGCAGAAATGCTCAATATAGGAAACAAAAATGAATTAGTTTAGTGAGCTTTTATAGCGTGTTAGTACTAGCTTTTGCTTACAGATTAGAGATCTCAAAAGTATTTAGGAGGACCTGCTAAATATACAGCCAAGGAGACGTTCTCATACTGCACTTAACCAAGTGTGAAATAGCTTTGGCTAAGTAAGGGACAACCATTAATACTGATAAGAGAAGGGACTAGGTGCTCTCAAGGTGGAATGTGAGCTCTCAGTAAAAAAAATGATTTATGTCGCCATAACCAAGGTTACAAAAGAAAAAAAAGATTGAACCCTGAATGAAAATCTCTCACACACTCCTAGATTAAGCAGCTTCAAATAACAAAATACTGAAAATTGTACTTGTGATATTGTTGAGTTTTCAGGGAACGGTTGTCTGATGGAGGTTTTTCAGTAAATACAGACTTTTGAGCCAATGGTAAACATTTAATATGGACATCATGTTGCTTTGAGCCTTGGTGTCACAGAGGTGTATAAAATAAGCAAAAAATCCTAAATGCCAGTACCAATCAAACAAGAAGCCTCTTCTTCATTTATTTAATGTTGAGAATGATAAATTTACCCCCAATGATGAAAACAATACCTTCTATAAAATGTTAATGATGGTTTCATTTACAGAATAGGTAAAAACAAGCCTGTTGTTACTCAGATAAAAGTTTAAATCACAAATCTGATCGCAGTTACGGTTTTATGTTGTTTCAACAGATAATGTTTGTTAATATCAAAAATGCAACCAAACTGGTTTGATTTGATTTTCTGATTCAGCAGAGAAGGGGACTCCAGTTCTGGACTTGGGTTTGAATCACACTTAAGACGCAGTCTCACACTCAGTTTGAACTAAAAAAGACTGAAACTGGACTCAGACTCACATTTTGAGCTTTTGAGATTCACAAGTCCTGATAAAACAATAAAACAAATCAAACAACCCCCCTTTTTGGCTGTTTTTGTGTATTCTGACATTTGTGTGAAACATACTGTACAGAACATTTTAATGCATACTCAGCATTCACTCATCCCTTGGACATTTCACTGTAAAGGAGCACAAGCATCTTAGAATTGTTACCCATCATTTTTTTTATCCATATTATTTACAGAGAGTTTACTCATTCTGGTAACAGTTTATCTGGTACCGCTGCAGACATGGCCTGTGACATCATTAGCTCCATCGTCGTTACATTCCCAGCATCCTGCTATTTCTCTAGCTCAGTTATAGAGCTAGCCGCTTCTCCCTCCACATCAGAGCAACCCTCTGCCTCCACCTCTAGACTGTCTATTTCCTGCAGCCAAGTAGAAGCCAACGACAGAAGAAATTGAACCAGAACAAGGCTACAAGTCCAAATGGTGTCAGCCTCAGGGTTCTGACCTAACCCTAACCCACTAAGAACAACTATGTTAGATTCTTCTGCACTTTTTTAACTCTGGCCTGAGTCAGATAGAAGCTTCTGTGCTATGTGAAACATGCTTCGTTCCAGTACCTTAACATGGCACCCATCTGAACCAAATAAAGACAAGTTAGAAGAGGTGGACATAGTGGAGGTACACTCAACTTTGAAGCTAAGGTAGACAACAAACTGGTCTGGAAATGCAACACGAGATCATTTACAAGAAAAAAAAAAACTGAGCAGAGTTAAGAAAATTGTATGTACCCACCAACATCTTATAAATAAATTGAATAAACTGATCAAGAAGCCTGGTTCTGTACCGGGAATAATTCTGGAGCCACTGGAGCAGATTGTCCCGAAAGGAATTCTGCATGTGCTGCTGTAAATAATGGATGATTCTTTGCAGACTACACAACACAGTAGAGAAACAACAATGCGTGGTCAGACAGAGGTTTCTTCAACTCCAGTGAGGTAAAAGAAGTTACCAGGAATCATTGTTGCCTGCAGCCTACACCCTCAAGGCTTTAACTACCTAATTGATTATTTTTATTTTTACATATTTAAAAAAAATGCTACATCAAATTACAAAAAGAAACTTAGGTTTTTAATTTAAGGGAATAGAAAACATTAAGTGCATCTCACAAATTATTAATGTATTATTGTTAGATATTTTCAGCTTGGATTGATGCCCTTTGTTAAAGATTGAAAGAATAAATCAATGCAGATGTATTGTAACACTATTAATGTTAAGGTGGCTGAACAGTTTGCTTTCTTAAATTGATGCTTACACAATCTTTTGCTGATTGCCACATATGCTTTTTGTATCTAGTACTCTCCTGTATGAACTCAATGTTTGGGATCAATACACACTCTTGTGTTTTGTTTTCTTTTATTGAATTGGCAGCAAGAAAGTAATTTACTGCTTATCGGTAAACCAGGAAGAAAGCAAAAGTTTTGTGTTTCTGGAAACAATTGACAAAACACTTTTTATAAACTTTAAAGTATGTTCTTGCACATCACAGATATTGTAGCTTTGTTGTGTTTCAGTGAATTTCAACATTCTGGACAATCCAACACTGTTTAACAGTTAAACAATCGGCATTCAGTAAACAATTAAAATACCAAAATCTGAAGGCACATGTAACAAGTACAGATCCCATTTTAAGCACAATTATTTAACAATGTAAGTAATTATGGACCTGGACTTTTCCATGATCTCTTTGGTAAACCGTAACAAAAGCTGAAGGGTTGACGTACTGCACGTTGCTTTGTCAAGACAGGATTTAAAATTCTATTCTTTAAAAATTCACCTCCTGCATTATTATCATAACATGAGATTCTGAGTGCATAGAGAATATGTCCTGGGTTTGTCACCTACTTAATTGGCCAAATCAGTGTGTGGTACATGCCCGCGGATATGCTTTATTAGCTTAATCAGGACTCCAGAGGCAAGACCCTAAGCATGAGACCCTTCTAAAGTAGTTAATAAGGTCCTTGGATGAGAGCAGGTTGTAGCAGTATAGCATGAACAATGTAACTGCAGGGAGAAGGATGGTAAACACTACGTGTTTTCAAGATGAGGGATTCCACATATGGCTGTTAGTAAGTAATTTATGCAAGCGGATTCAACATATATTATTATCTGACTTCTGCAGATGACTACATAAGTCATTTGAACAAGATTTTGTGATGATGGCTATGCCAAACTTAACTATGGCTGTGAAAGAAATACAACATTAGAAATTAATACTCAATGCTGCAGCAAGAACCCTGGACAATAGCTGTTTGGATACTCGTCCACAATAAGAGGTGGTGCCTTGAATTATTTAGTGGTTCCTTTTCACGTGTAGCAGCCATTATAAGAAATAGTAAGATAAAATTGGACTTTCTGACATGTAGATAGACAGAAAACCGTTGAAACTAGGAAATGTGTCTCCATGACAAGGAACTAGGTATTCTCATTGGATTGTATGTTGTATGCTATCTTCACCTGTATGTATCTTCTTTGAGAAAGGACTTTTTTAAAATAAATTCAAATACAGTTTAATGGCTTTGTCTTAAATTCAAAGGATTTGCACAGGAAGTAATGCATCACATGTTTCTGTGTAAATCATAAATACTGTACATTTATTGTATAAGTTGTATGTTTTTGCTTTTCAGAATCAAACATGGTATTTTTTTATTCTGAACTTACAGCCGTGGGTTCTTTGGGAAAGATTTATGACATAATAACATGCTCGAAAATCACCACTTGACTTCTCTTAAAAAAAAATTAAGATATGTTTTTCTGATGCCTCTGCAGATCTTTTTTCTAGTGCATCATTGATCTGTAACATAATATGTTGTGTATGCATGCAGGGACATGCTTGCATTTTTTTTCTCTAACGCTCATAATGTAAATATCAATGTTTCCAGTGATGTCCACTAAGCCAGAACTCTGATGCTATAAGCAGCCACTCCATTTATTTCCATATTACTCCTGCCCTGGCTGTTTTTCTGCCCACCTGCTGGCTTGTGCCTTTTCCTGACATGTGCTGACTCCTAGCAACGGCTTGTCTTAGTCCCACCTGGTTTTTGAAAAACTCAGACTCACTTGCATGTTTTAAATATAGCCCTATCCATATGGCATTACCATCATTGCTATCACAGTGTATACCCAAATGTATAATACAGTAGACATGTATTCATGGTTTTCAGCCAAATATATTAGCAGTTATTTGCCATCACACACACAGCATTATCAAAATTAACACAGCTTTATCTTCATATCAATGTAAAGACAAATTTCCATTGTACTGCTGTATTCAACTAATTCATTATATATTCATTTAAATATTCTGCTGCATGTCTTCATTTACTCAAACCACATGGATGGTTTGCTTGTGGGCATTGTCGGATGGGATACAGTCTACGCTTTACATGGGTTGGTATAATTGACGGATAGTCCCCGAAGCGAGCATTCTCATGTTATCAGTATACATTACTCATGTGTTCGGATTTAATTTTTTCTTACATCCTGCTGTCTCTTATTGACAGAATGCAGTAGTTTCTACCATATATCAATTTTCCTTGCTCCAGTAAGTAGAGAGGAAAAATGAGCAGCCTGGAGCCGAGAGAGGGGGGCTTACTGTTTAGTGGAATAGAAACAGTGGAACAACAGAAACTCAAAAACAAAAATAAAATGCTGCACTCTAAATCTATTTTTTGTGGTATAAATAAATATACTTCGTTGGGCCAGTGTTGTGCATTTTTTGTGTATATATACAGTATATGTATATATGTATAT
>JBAMHV010000019.1:9861717-9883941 GCA_037177535.1 Pseudomugil gertrudae
TGTTACCAGTGGTTAAGATTAAAAGAGTTTTTTGTACTTCGCCAGTCCGCGTGTGTGTCCGATCCTTCACGGTCCTGACAGAAACAGCCATGACCTCAAAGCAATTACTTCTTCAAATCTTATCAGATTTTTTCTTCTAAACTAAAGGAACTGTTGCACTCCACCCTTTAATTCTATAGGTTAGAATGTAAAATGTTTGCACTTAAAATTAATGTGTATTATTGGATTTAGATTTTCATACTGAGTTGGAATATAATGTCAAACTATAGGCTAAACAGTCAAAGTTCTTACCCATCACAGGTAAATATGTGCATATGTTTACGTTCTTCTTCGTTTTTCTTTAGCAGAAATCTTTGATCTGAATCAATGAGATGATTGTAGGAATTATTTCACCTCCTGTTAAGATATTTTGTCACATACATATTCAAAGCAATAATGCATGTGTACTGGTATAAATACTATTTACTATTGTGTTTTTGTGTTTGTTTATGAACTGAAGTAAGTAAGTACATTACATTTACATGTAAGTTACATTTATTTATTTTATATGTATATTCATATATTTTTTACATTTATATCTTATAATTCTCAAAAGTAAATTACAGTTAACCCAAAACAAACCAAAACAAAAATAAATTTGCAATCTTGAAAAATAAAGCATTTTTTTCTGAATTGATATGTCTTAAAAATAGTGAATAATTACCCAATGAATATACATGACTTCTGTCTTAGATGCATTACTTCTATGTCATTTCTGACTGTTAGCTGTGGTAGTGATGGTAAAGGCTGCATGCTGACCTTGAGGCTTTAAAGGCTTTAATATGAGACATCACTGTGGCTTTGTCCACTTATTAAATATGATCTGTGTATCAACGCAGTGCAGTATAGCATAGCTTCTATTTGATCTTTAATGTGCCTTGCTGTGAGATGTCTTTTATGTGTTTGGAAAAGCTAGTAATTAAAAAAAATAGTTCTGTAATCTAATTTAATTTCATTAAAGCATTTATTAAAACCTGTTTCTATGCTTTAACTAAAACAAAACTGATCAGTATATCAACACATTAGCTGAAGAAACTCAGCAACTAAGTATTATTTTACAGACAGCACAATGATTTTAGTTAATGAGAAAATTAAATTCAGCCTTGAAGTTTGTTTAGAATAAACCACTGTGATTTTTGTATTAAATGTCCTTAAAACTGCATGTCCTCTCACTTTCCAGCAGAACCTGGACATAGTGAAATGGAGCACATATTAAAGCCTTGACCCCAACCCGAGTAGCAGCCTCACCCACAATTCTGCTTCTAAAAGCCACTGTGAAGAGCTTCTTTTTCAGCATGGTACACTCTAATTTAAAGCATGCAACAGATTTGTGGGTAAAGGTAGTCAGTGGTATGGTTCTTGTAACAATGACAGTGAAACTTAAAGCTAGTATCAAAGGTTTTAATGCTAGCTTATCTTGCTAATAGACGAGCTTTAATGTGAGCAGGTTGTTTTTCTAAAAATATAGAAGGATTTTATAGTTATGAGTGAAGTAACTTCATAACCTCTTACATTATATCTGTGAAAGAAATGGGATATACTAAGACATTCATTTGATTATCTGCAACTCATCAGTCTTAATGTGATGAATAAAACTCACTGTATGAACTAATACAAAATGATTAACCTTTGCTCTATTCATCCCTTGACATTTGTTTTCATTCACTAGGTCAAAAATTTTACTTAACATGGCTGACTATCCTGTGAAGTTCACTTTGCAGGGAGCCACTGGCCAATCAGAATGAACCCCTGATGTGTCTGTGATCATCTCTTGATTTAACGTTTACCAGTTCTTCTTCTTCTCTCTGAAATATCTTTTAAGACACCTAATATAATGAGATCTCAGCAGCATTGACAGCAGGTTGCTGTAGGACCGGGAACAAGTCCATTGGGTATTTTATTTTGTTACCTTCAGAACTATTATGACCCAATGTTGGCAACACATAACAAGCTTCTCAGCTGGACATAATCTGCTTAATTAATTGTTCTTTTTATAGATACTGTTTGTTGATGCCTTTGGTATTTAAATGTCAGTTTACTGGAGGTTGGGGGTTATTCAACACAAAGGATAAGAAGTTAGGAATAAAGTGTTAGAAAAGCTTTTTTCTCCACCAAACTGAGATAAGCTAAGGCTTTTCAAAAGGCAGCATTTTTTAAAAGAACCTAAATATATATAAAGTAACCAAGTATCAACACATTTACTAGTTTTCACATTGGGCACTAAAGTGTCAAGTAGGTACCTTCAAAGCATGTAGCATTTCTAAGAGGTCATAACCAGGACGAACAAAACGAAAGAAACTATTGACCTATTGCGATATGCGTGCACATCCTTGGTACAGAATGCTTCTTACGCCGCGTGTTTACATGCTCACATTTATGTTACTTTATTATACTTTATATAAACTTCCTCAAAGTTGCGAGTTTTTGCATTTGTCCAGCAGTAAAATAAAAAAAAACATCTCACATACCTCAATATTTCATATTTATAGAAATGACTAAGCTTTTGCTTAACATTATTGCTCTTTAAGTTCCTAAAAATAATGGTTTGTTGTGAATGTTTGCCTTCAGAATATTGTACAGTACTACAATCATTACCATCTGAAACTTGTAACGTGATATCAGAGCTGAACTCTAAGTTTCACAAAGAAAGGAAATAAGAATGAATAATTTTCACCCTGCTACCAAAGGAAAAACCCTATGCTCCTCATTCCTGCATTGTGAAAGGCTGAAATAATGATTTGCTATTTGGTATGCATTTTTCTGCCTCTCTCTGGCGGGTTTTAGAGGAGCAGAAAGGCAGTGTGGTGCCTGTGTCTTATTAAAAGTCAGCTCTGTGTTCAGTATCTTATCAAATACAGAGACAAAAATTACAAAAACAACCCTCTATGTTAGATTGTCTGACTGAATGGTAAATATCAGGTTTATAATGAGCTTTCCCCGACGCTGTTTTCCTCTTTTGTAATGTAAAGTGGTTAAGCACCTCTGAGAGAAGGGTGCTGTGCTGCTTCTGTAAACATCATTTCCTCCTTTGCTCACATCCCTGGGACATCCAGTTCCTCTGTGGCATTAAAAGTAAACCCCTTTCTCAATGAATCCAATTATAGGGAAAGTTCAGTCAGCTGATGCCAGGCTTGTTGAACCTCCTATGCTATTCCCATAGACCAAAATATGACAATAGTGACTATAAACCACCAGATTACTTGTTATTTATGAATACTTTCAGTTTAATGTGATTAGTTAACAGTTGTGTTAGCAAGTATAAGTCCTGGCTAACTTGCAAGTAACTTAATAATCCAGCCATAGGATAACCAAAAGCATCTGAGATATGTGTGAGTGAATTGTGTGTAATTATAGAGATTTAAAATGAGACGTTTGAATTACTAGTTATTAACTGAATTTATTGATAACTAACTATTTTTCATGCTGGATATAGTAAAATAGTTACTGTTTCAAGTGTTAAGACGTTGTTGGAGCATACCTTAGTGGCCAAATTGAATCTTTATACAAAACAAGCAAACAAAAACATTGGATGTCAGTTAAAGTTTTTTTTTTTTCATCATGACTGCCTTCTTTTTTTTTGCCCTATAATATAATAACTCATAACTATGCATATGTGAGTGGTTGCTTTACAGTTTTGCATTTGTCAGAAATGCTCTTTGCATGTATCCTCAGAAATGATAGCTATGGATTTGCAAGTTGTAGTATGTGAGTAGCCAGTAGGGGCACTGTGGGAAGGTAAAAATGAGAGTTTAATGTCACTATGCACAGTTATACATTCTATATTTAATGTCACTGTATTTATTATTATTTTTGTTGTTTTTCTTGTTTTGTTTTTTAATCTCAAAGTGTAGAAAACACTAACTCCTGCATTGTTTACACCCTGTAACCCTGTAAATTCTGCAGCTCTCTTTGACTTGTTTATGTTCCCTGTAGGGCAGGGATGAGTATTCCTGCAGGTTTTCCATGTATCCCTGGTCCAGCACCCCTGCTTCAAATCAAATTGATCCAACAGCTGATCAGATCTACACAGTGATTTATTCATTTGTATCGGGTGTGTTGGAACAAGGAGACAACAGATGAGGTCCAAGGTTCCCCACCCCCATTGTACTGGAATCTTCAGGAACAAGTGTTGTATACAAGAAAGTATGTAAACAACTGTATTTAATGCTTAATCACGGTTGGGCAGAAAACTGAAGACACTGCTCATCAAAACATCCAAAGTGTCTGATTATACACTAAATATCCATCAGATGTAATTCATAGAAACCTGAAATTATTTCAAGTAGAATTTAAACAAAAAAATTAAAAAGTATGATATACTTAGTCCTGATCAACTCTTAATGTAATATTAAATAGTTTCAAACAGAACAAGAGTTTGAATGCATTAGCTAAATGAATACCTCTAAGTGTCATTATAACCAAACATATAATTATTGTTCCAACATTTATTCCTTATACCTTATACCACTTATTGCGACAAATCATTTCATACCTTTTTATTTGTTTTGCAATTTGTTGGTTGTGAATATATTATTCTTTTCAGAAAAGACTTTAAATAGATTGAGCCTCATTTTCTTGATCTTTTTTAGTACTTATATATTCCAACATTTTAGCACCTTAAATCTCTTCAGTGTGTATAAACTATATCTCGTCTCATCATTTAGCAGCAGAGACTGTAATGTTTATATATACAGTGTAATTGCTAGATTTTGCCAAAGTGCTATAGCTGTGGTCTGAACATTGAAAAACAATAATTCAGTTCAATTTAATAGAAAAACAATAAGTGAAATTCAGACTAATGTTGGGTATTTCTTTGGAAGCTCCATTCATTATTCAAATGGCTTCTTGTTTTTGTCTTTTAGATTATAAGATTTGCTTATGCCTCAAGGTGAAATTAATTGTTTATCAGACCATGACATCTGATCCCTTCTCTTTTGTATCTCCTGCATTTGCTCTGAATCATAAAGTCTATATATAAAGCTAATATTTTTTATGTGCTTGTGTATGCGTGTGTTGACTACTTTGTCAGTATTAGTTACAGTCTGCTTACCTGTGTGTTTGCTGTGTCCAGACTTGCACTGAGAAGCTCTCAGGTTTCTGTTTAGTGCTTGTAGACTCACAAGCTGTTTGAGGTCCTGTAAAAAAAGAGTCATTTATCAACAACTTCCTGAAATTTTAAAGCAAACTCGAACAGCTGTCACAGTGATGGGAGAAGTTGCAGTTGTACTGAGGATTTTCAGTACATGATGTGCATTTACTTTGAAATATCAGAGACAGGACTCAAACCATCTGTTATAGAACTACTGCATACCTAATACTTTTCACGAGTTCTTAAGATCCTAAAATCCCACCAAGTATATGACAGGAACCATGTTGTTGTTTTCTTATTGAACACGAAAGCCACAGTTTAGCTGTGCTACGTGAACATTCCTGTCATTTTGGTGGTGCAGTATGAAGTGAGGGGGTTGTTGAGAGTACATTTCTAGATGATGTACACAAAATGGGCAGAATAATAACTTGCATAGTTATATGTGTAACAGAAACATTGATCTGTTAGTGCATCTACAGAAGGTTGTTTGTAAAGTATAAGTATTAAGACATTCACTTTGTATTGAATTGAAGCTCGATTGACAACAAGTCATCCTGTAAGCCCAGCACATCTTTCTCCTCGGATGTCTCTCTCTTCCTCTTTGACTGAAACATGCAAGTTGAACTGGTTTGGATGAGGTGCACTAGTGCACGGAACATTTTCAGCTTTAACAGAGATAGTCTGCTGGATTTTGACTCCGGATCGACTGTATTACTTTGTTTTCTTGTAGTCAATTTTGCTTTCTTTAGTTTTGTTGTCATGTTGAGATGTAAATGCTTATTCCAACATGAGTTCAATACAAAGATTTTTGCTCACAAAACATTTTTTTACTCTATTCCAACATTGTCTTTGAGCAACATAATGCTGCCATTTCCAGGTTTGGCTCTCAGAACGGTAGTAATGAGATGATGCAGTTCCTGGTTTCATCTGCACATGCATTTGGACAGCTAATAGTTCAATCTTTGTTTTGTCAGATCATAGACATTTGCTTTTAATGCCCTTTAGAAAATTCCCAGTACGCTGTAATCTTCCATTTAATGAGAAATGGGTATTACTGGCTGGCCACTTTACCAAAGGCCTTATTGGTGTATGCTGCACTGAGGTTTGTCCTGTAAGATTTCCCAATGCCTGCAAACTCTCGATCTCATTTAGATGACTGTATTGGGTTGTCAGATTTAAAAACTCATGGGTTCATGTCTGTGAAGGAAAATTGTCATGACAGGGCTGACTACCCAATGTAAATTTTATTTTATTTATCTCTTTTATACCCATTAATTAAGGAGAATTGTATGTAGTCTAATGAGTTTGATATATATATACTGTATATATATATATCACTCACTCCTATGGGCAATTTAGAGTCTCCAATCAGCCTATCCCCAAGGTGCATGTCTTTGGACTGTGGGAGGAAGCCGGAGTACCCGGAGAGAACGCACGCTAATATGGTGAGAACATACAAACTCCATAATGAAAGGTTACTGGTTGGACCCTCCCCCGAGCTGAGGCTCGAACCAGCAACCTTCTTGCTGTGAGACACATACACACCTTTTCTAGGCGAAGGTTACTGTTATTGTGTCTTTGTGTTTTATGTCATTGTATAGGGGATTTGGTTGTAAAATAAGGGTAGGATTTTACCTCAAAGCACTTCATCCTCTAGTCATTACCTCCTCTATTTAAGAGCCAACCACTTCAATTCTCATTTTACTGCTTTGTGTTGTTGCTTCGCTTGGCCTTGCAAAATTACTGTCCCTGTAATTTGTTATTGCAGAAAAGTACAGGATACTAGCAATTTTTATCAATCGAAGGTTTGAGATAAAGACATATCTTTATGGCTAAGTTTCCCTTTATATATATATATATATATACGTATATATATATATATATATATGTATATTTGTACTTCTATTACACCTGCAAATATTACAAATATTTGCCATCATATTTGTTTGTTTACATTAAGATTATACAATATACTGTGTTCATTATTTGCAAAACACCTAATGAGAAATCAATTACAGCAAGGCTCACGTCGGAAATGTGCTCCCAATGTGCTCCCAACAAACAATAACGAGGTTAGCATGTCATTTATATCCCTGACAGCAAAAGAAAACTGGTAAATTGCACTACAAAGTCTTGTCATCTTGATAGCTTTTGTACTTGTGCATCTCTCCTCTTTGCCTCCCCTGGCTGAGATTAATTGCTGTTGCACCCAGCAGTGACAACAGCGTTTATGGAGGGAGAGCTACGGATATGGAATGCCTGTATTTTAGGTCCTCTCCCTTCCTGCTTTGTATATATATATATATATATATCCTATCTGTGCTTCTTATATACCCCTTTCTTTGATTCACGAGAGGAAAAACACAGGGAGCATATAATGGGAATTTGGTAGATAAGGAGCTACATGAGACAGCCTGCAGGCATTGAATAAAGGTAACGTCTCAATTTATGATTCACCTCCCACGGTGTTTGTAAATTTATCACCCTGATGCCACCTGCTGCCACTTTTGATGCCTTTGTCACCCACACACGTGCACTGACTGTAATATGCCAGAAGATCTGCTTTATTTGCAGAGTTCCAACCTAAAAGTAGTCGTGTGCTGCACTAAGAGACTAAAGTTTCACAGAGCCATCTCGACTGGCCAAGTATGTGCACTTCATAGCCTCCAAATGTCACATAGGAGCTCAACAGTCCCAGCAACATTACGTATTCTGATGTGATGTGCATTTGACCACATCTCCTGTTTGTATCGACTGGATGCAATGTGTGCAACACAGACACAACAGGCTGGTGTTGGTCAGACTGTGTTTTTCTGTATGTGGGACTTAATCCGCAGCATTGAAGGTGCGTCTGGGGCTGAATAGATTTTATTCTCAGCTGAAATAATTCTTCTTGTCCATTGTCCTATTTCACGACCTTTTAGAGTGGCTCAGGAGATGAGCCCTGAACTGCTCCCTGAATTCAATCTGCTCATCATCACAGAATCTCTGCAGCTGCTGCTGAACATTTTGATAAGTTAACAGGCGTAGAATCGAACTAATCTCACTAACAGAGGCCGAACAGATTCATACAAACTTTCCAATAAACTAGATTAGTGTTTGCCCTCATCTCTGGATTGCTTGAGTCATACTACTATATTCATTATGTCTTTAAGCATTTAAACTTCCTTCTTATGTGAAGTTGTTTCCAGACTCTACCATATCATTTAACTATGTCAAATGACATTCAAAAATTTGCCAAAGGGCACCTTATTTAATCACATTACAATGAGATCATGTTGTATCCATGGGATGACTGTTTTACAAACGGTTTTATATTGTTATATTCTACAGTTGAATAGAAACTATTGGCCATGATAGACTGTATATGACTGAATTATTAACTTGACTTTATTAAACTATTATACCATTCTACTATTATAGTGACATTTCTGTTCTTGAAACTTAAAGGTTAAGAATAATATCTATACAATAAATGTATTTTATTATTTTGTTTTTAATTGTAAATAATTATTTACTTAATTACTGTAGAAAAGAATAAGTTATTTCTGTTTTTTACATCAAATTGACTGGATGAAGACTTAAAACACTGTCAGTTATTCTGAATGTTGGTCAATAAATGTGATGCTCACTTTTTGAAGATTACAATTTATTCTATTACATATTAAAACAATAAGTAGAAACACAATGTATTACAAAAGACTGTGATCTGAAATTGCCTATTTCATAACACCAGCAGTCCAGAGCTAATAAAGCTAAACACACATAGAGGAAGAAAACATGTGTGTTTGCTATTTGTATTTGATAAATGTCTTGTTTCAGATTTGTAAATTATCTGTGATTCTTACCCAACGTCTCACTGTTGCATATGCTTTTTTCTTTGTTTTGGTTTTCTTTTTTTTACCATTTACATTGTCTCTGATATAATAAGTCCCCAGGATAAAAGAGATGGTTCAATAATACGTGAGCCAAATGCTTTGCTTGTGGTGCCGGCATTTATTGGACACAAAGAGCAGGATACAGAGCCAGATTTATCACTGTGCCACCTGATCTTGTCTCTCAGTAATGTAATTTTCATACACAAGCGTCCTTACCTTGGACTGATTTCAGATTTTGTGACTCTATATTGAAAGGGGAATAAAACAAAACACAAAACAACATTCTTATTCTGATTTGCCTTTACCACCTAAACAACCCTGTGTGTCCTCGTATATATAATACCAAGAAGATTAACCAAGCTTTGGTCATGACAACATCTTCCTCAACATGTGCAATCTTCTTTGATTGCCTCTAAAGCAGAACAGACTGAATAACAATACTTGTTGAAAACACTTTCAAACTCTGCGCTTCTGGAAATCCAGTGATGAGTTTGCACCTTCGAGGGGTAAGATGAATCGCATCACAACAGATATGGGCCAAGCATTTCTTCTATGTAATAAGTTTTTTTGTCGAAGACAGAAAGTGATTTCTAAATTGTTGCTCTGCCTTCTCCAAAACGTTTACGCACGCTTTGCAGATGAAGCTCACTTCTGATCACAAATTCAGTGAGGGCACGGAAATCTGCCAGGCAGCCACATTAAGGAAGAGAATATACACTGCTGTTTACTCCAGCTCCATCTCCCCCACCACCACCCCCTACCCCGACCCGCTTTCAAGCCCCAGTGGCATTCTTCTATTCTACTGATGAAAGAGATTGCTTGGGTCTAGCGCTAATGAATTGGCATTATTATTAAATGATGTTTGTAAATTATGACCCAGTTTGCTCTCGATGAATGGTGCAGAAACTCAAAACCCACAACATCAATTAGCAGCTTCCAGCCACTGCCAGCAAATAGTTGTGGAGTTAAACTAGTTTTCTTCTTTGTTTTTTCTTTTTTAGATGCAGCCTGGAGTTTAAAAAGATCTATTCACAGCTCACTAGCAACCCCTTGTGGTGCAAAAGCAAACATATCTGTCTATCAGTTATTTTTTTTGGGATGGATTGCACTGAAAATTTGTTTCTTATTATCAAATTATTTGAATATTGCAGCTCAGTGTTAGATATACACACTCAATCAAACAAGAGGTCATATTAGAAAGAATACACATGTACGTTACTGTCACAGAGAGTAGATTCTATGGGGATGATCAGATGCCTAAGATGCAACTGGGACTTTTCCAACACATGCAAACGTAACAGTCAACATCACATTTTAACTTATTTTGTGTCCCATATTTTGCCACAAGAGGGAAGAAGAGTGGAACAGTTGCAAGCACATAAGCTTCACATCTCAGCGATCAAATATTTCATTTTCATTTGAAATTCTGCTTCACTCTTAATGATGTTGATAGTAACTTCACTCAACTGATGATAATTCAGATGGGTAAGTGTTTGGAAAAATGAATAATGGTAATTAGGTTTTTTTATACAACCGTTCTAAGAAGTATACTAAAGTCTGCCTGGAACGTATGCTCATTATCTTGCATCAGATGATGGCATTTTAAAAATGAAACTGGGTCATTCTCATAGTGACACATTGAGGAAAATGTCGACAACATGAGATAAAAAACACCATTCAAATAGTTTCTATTCTAAAGTCTGTATTTAAATTTAAACTGCACAAAAATATGGAAGAACACTTAAGCCACCTTCCTATCCTAAGTCACTGTTGAGCTTTAAATAACTGTCACTAGTTTGAGTTTCAATCATTTAAAATCATCTAAGCTGAGATTGAAATTGATTTTTAGATTTTAATTGGACAATAATGTAGAGCCAAGCTAACAAGCACAATAAAAGCTTTTACAATGTTTAAAAGTCCCATTCTGTGAGTAGTTTTATTAAGACGGTTCAGGTCCAGAGGGGATTGATTCTTTCAGGCAGTTAAAGTGGTTAAAAACATTCTTCTTTCTTTTTTAACTTTTTATATATGTTTTATCTTTTTATTCCTCTGTTATCTGTTAAAGGTGCTTCATTAATAAAATTTCATTTCCTTCTTTCTTTCATTACTGTTAATTCTGTATGTCTCCTTTAGCTTTTTGGACTTAATAGATGCTCTTCACTAAAATTTGTAAGGGCCCAGTCACTTACAGAGATATTTTTTAAATATATATATTTCTCCTTGATTAAAGCAAGGATTTTAAGGTACTTGCATATGCTGGACTGGCTACAGCTTTTATTAGGTGCAAAGAAAGATATGAGAACTATCAGGGTATAAGAATAGTTGCCCCTTGGAGTGTTTTTAGCTCCTTCTCTGCCCAATAATTTCACTGTACAAAGATATTTAATCAAATTGATGAAAAAATAAATGATATTCAAAGAGCTCACTTGAGATGCATTAAGATCTGTTATTAGAAAGTGTGACCTGCAAACCAAATCAAATGCAACAAGACACAACGTGACTTCATTCAACATGTGTTTGAAGAGCAAGGAAACTTGGCTACGCTGGTGCTCTTTACCCCGGAGGCTTATAATCCATTTTAATCAGTGTAGTGCAACTGGGCTCTGTATGAATAAAGCTCCCATGAGTAAAATAAATAATCTTTACAGATTCAAAACAGATATTCTCCTAAAAAAGAAAATAATACGTTTTTTTCTCCTTATTTTTTCATTCTTTTTACCCCATTTTAAGCAACTTGAGGAAAACTGATCAAAATTATTTCCAAATCATATTAAACAACTTCTGAACTACAATAAACTAAATAATACAATTAAGAAAAATCTACACTTGTTTTGAATTAGTCCATTCTTTTAAAAGGCTTCAGATAGAGTCAACTAAAAAACGGAAACAGTTGTGCTATGATGAAACTTCTTAGACGTTATTGGGTCAGTTGCCAGCAGGTTACTAACTTGTGCAAATGAAAGCATCACAGCGGCTGAGTTTTTCAGAAGTTGAGATGAGGAAGGGTCTGTTCTCTTGTTCACAAGGCTGAAAATTTGTATTCAATTACTTTGATCTTTAGGGCGTCATGAAGTGGAAGTCACTGCAGAGGCTCAGTCACCCACTGTTAGTAAATGTAATTCTTCCCTACATGACAAAAATGCAATTTAAAACTTTGGCATGCAAACAGACATGAGAAACAATATGCATTCCAGTTTTTTTTTTTTTTTAAAGAGAGGCAATCAAGCTTATCATTGCATGTAGTTCAAAGAGAAACATTCCTCAAGGTATTAATATACTCATGACATGTTTGTAAAATAATCAACCATTATAATCAATATACATACAATAAGTTTATCTGAAGCCCTTTTGTGTGAAATAAAAAAAGCCTTGCTTCTTTCAGTAAAGCAATACCAAACTACATTCTACACGCAGCTTGGCTTCAGTCTGACCTACTATGGAATTTGTAAAGGATTCTGTAATGAAAAATACAACAAAGGATGCTCTGTACTCGACTGAAAACAAAAGGAAATAAAAAAACTTCATTCTTAATGGTGCAACCCAGTAGTAAACATATGTTTAAAAAATCTATTTCAGTGTTTCAAGATTTTATTTGATATTAAAGTGACTGAATTGTTTTTACTCTAGTGTGGACAGTTTTGGTAACAGGGTTGTGAAACAGTAAATCCAACAAAAGAATATAATTTAGGCATAAACTAGAATGGGTTTTAATTACCATCATTTTTGGGTGTATCTAGACTAGATTTCCAAAGCCAGCCTCTGCTGGGAGTAATGGTTTAGTCTTTCATGTTGCATGATTGGCTACATTCCGATTCCATACTTGACTGACCAGATGTCTGTCCCACGCAGCAGAGAGGCTGTGGAGTTTCTCAGTCATAATACATGAGTGTTCCCAGAGCTCACCATTTATCCATCTTTATCAGATCTGAGCCACAATGTCAGTGCAGGGGAAGTAACTCATAAGAAATGATGTCATTCTCAAGACTATTTCTCATTTTTCTGTGAAAATAAATCCCACTAACACCTATTGTAGGTACATTGTGGTGTTCACCTTAAGTTTAACATCTGTTACACAGAACTAAGCACATTCAGATTCATTCAGTCTCATCAAAATGATAACATTTTGCATTACGGCACTAGGTTTTATGTTCTATTAATGACTAAGACACAATGGAAAATAAAAGCATGCTTTTGTTGCACTACCCTGCAATTTGGAGGCTGGATTATGCCACAGCTCTTTAAAATTGAAGCTGTGCAAATACACCATTCTATCATTGGAGGCCTCTTATTATCTTTGTAAAAGCATCTAAAGTCAATCTATACTTTTGAGTCACCTCTCATATCAAATTTGACGTCAATTCAGACATTTGCTCAGTGAACCCATGCTGTCTCTGCTGTAAATGACTTTCGCAGCTCTGTGCTACAAGGGCTTAGGGTGGTGAGGAGGGGTGTCACATTCCAAACCCACTGAAGTTTAAAGGAAATGATGTCACCCCTGACCAGTCTACCATGATTCATTAGTTTCAGGCTGAGCTTTCATGTTGCCCTACATTAGGAACCCTGGCAGTGTCTTGGCAGTACCAGCATAAGAGGAAAAACACCTGGTCTGTTACATTCCCTTCGCAACACACACTGTATTTTCATGTTTCTTTCCTGCATTAAAAACAAGCCAAGGGCTTGTTAAGGATTGCGATGACAGACTGAATTCTTCTCCTAACTCTCTTCCTGGGGAGCTTCCCTTTTTTATGATGCAATCCAGTCTGCAACAAATTCAGAGCACTAATGAGAGATGATGTGGAATTTGACACAATGAGACAGTACATCCATCCATCCATTTTCTACCGCTGAACGAAGTCGCAAGGGTGGTGTGGTGTGGGGTGGAAGGGGGAGGTGACATCGAGAATCGAGAGGCGGGGTACACCCTGAATAGGTCACCAGTCACTCACAAGGCCAACACACATAGACAAACAACCATGCAACCACACACACTCACTCCTATGGGCAATTTAGAGTCTCCAATCAACCTTTCCCCAAGGTGCATGTGGTATCTGGAGAGAACCCACTCTAACACGGGGAGAACATGCAAACTCCACACAGAAAGATGGATCCCCGCCCCAGCCGAGGCTCGAATCAACAACCTTTTTGCTTTGAGGCCCCAGTGCTAACCAACTGTGTCACTGTGCAACCCCCAGTAACGTAAATGCTTTTCATTATTTTAACCAATAAAGTGTAACCATCATGGCTAACATTTGATTCCTTAAGAGCTATTTCCAATTCAGGCAGATACATGCACCACCAAGGAGATTCCCTGAAGAGCGGGCGACTTACCAGACAATCACTTCATTGCATGCTTGGGTGGCATTTAGCCTGCTTCCAGTGCAAGTGAAAATTATAGGAGCTTGTGTGTGAATGTGTACGTATGCAAACATATAACAATCACTGTTTTGCTCCAGTTTTTTCAGTCGACTGACTAAATCAAATGAGTGCCCTGAGAGTCTCAGAGTGTAGTACTGGCTGTCTGCAGCAGATAGGGTCCTCTATCAATTATACAGAAATGTGTACCACTGACAAAAGTAGAGAATCAACTGTTTCATGCTCAACAGCCGACAATCTGCATTTAGATCTTAGGGGTTAATGGTGATTCCACTGCAAAATTTGAGCCAAAGAGCCATCTTTGAAATACTGCTGATTACTCATGTTTTTAAGTAATTTCACTTTGAAATGTAATTTTATGTTCCTTATTTTCACTCTCACTTTTCTTTGCTGTGATACACAAAGTAAACGGCATGGTTAAGGTTAGAAAGACATCACTGCTGGTCCTAAAGCAGACAATATAATAGTATATCATATTAAAAAATCCTTTTGCAAGACTGCTGGCTGGTGATCTCCATTATCTCTGCTAAACACATAAAATGTGCTGGATAAACTCAATCTTTATCAGCATAAATTCAATGTCTTCTCTTTCATGCTAATTTTACAGTTAGTCGTGACATGTTGCTTAGCAACCTTTCTTCAATCATCTTCATTTTAATCCTATTGAACACAAATTAAAACTCCAGTTCGTATCATGAAGATGCTCTGTGTTTGCCCTTATGTGTTCATAGTGGTTGCTATGTATTCAGAGTATGTGTAGAGTTAAATTTGTTTGAATTGCTTAAGTTGTTATTTGTATCCACATCATGAATAAAGATCATAGGCACTTTTGCATTGGCAACAATAATGGCCTGTGGATTTCAACTGCCTCCAACACATTTGGGAAAAAATGTGGGAAGCTTTAGATTATAACCTCTTGTCATCTGTCTGCCACTAAGTCAAAGTATAAGTTCACTTTGGTTTTATTCAGCCAAAGAGTGTTGTTCCACAGGTAGGCAGGCGTTTTGGAAAATATTTTTGAGTAAAGTTAGATTATTTTTTTTTAAGTAGCAGTTAAGTTTAATTTAGCCACTCAAGCTTGTAATCGCTGACATAAATATGCCTGCCTCCTCTCTTGGCTTTGCTAAAAGCACAAGTTAACTTTATTCATCATCCAGGGCTTTTGCAGCTGCTGAATCAATCTCTTCGGTTTAATAACTGTATAGCTTCTATACCTCTGATGAGAAAGTTCCCATTTAATCACCACCTCAATTTATTGATATTTTCTCTCCCTGATCTAATCGAAAGGACCACAAAAGTTTATGTTATCCAATTAAACTTTATTTGTATAGCGCCACTTCATGATAATGTCATCTCAGGGCATTTTGCAGACATCAATTTGAACCAATTCATAATCAATAGCCTAGCTAAAAGAAACCAAAACTTTGCTCAAATCTTGACTTTGATCCAATCTCCTATAGCCTAAGGATGCATGAGGCAACAGTGGGAAGGAAAACTCCCTTTTAACAGGAAAGCAAAACCTCCAACAGTCCCCAGCTAAGGTAGGGCAGTCATCTGCCTCGACTGACTGGGATGGAGAGAACAGAAAAGGCAGATAAACATGCACTGCATCTTTTGTCCAGGAAGACGTACAGAAATGGGAAAAATAGGTTGTTAATTTTGTATATTACATAGAAGACAAGGAGCAAAGAAAGTAAAAGGATGTGCTCAATGCATTAAAGGATGTCCCCATGACTGCATAACTAATGGATGGCTAGACTATCCATAACTATAGAATTTGTTAAAAGGTAAGGTCTTAAGCATGATTTTAAAGGTAGGTAAGGGTGTCTGCTACCTGTACCCATACTGGTAGCTGGTTCCATAAGAGGAGCCTGATAGCTGAAGGCTCTCCCTTCCATCGTTTTCTTAGATACTCTGGAAACCACAAGTAGACCTGCAGTCTGAGAGCAAAGTGCTCTAAGTGAAACATATGGAACTATGAGGTCTTTTTTATATAGGCTAATGAAGCTTGGTCATGGAGAGCTTTATATGTGGGGAGAATTTTAAACTCTATCCTAAATTTAACAGGGAGCCAATGAAGATATGCTAAAATTGGAGAAATATGATCTCTTCTGCTAGTTCTCATTAAAAGCATTTTGGATCAGTTGAAGACTTTTAGGACACATTTGGGAATGCAATAGTCAAATCTTGAGATAACAAAGGCATGGACTAACTTTTCTGAGACAGGATGTCCCTAAGTTTAGCCAGTAATATGTAGGTGGAAGAAAATGGTTCTAGAAACGTGTTTTAAATGCGAGCCAAAGGACAAATCCTGTTCAAGAATAACTCCAAGGATCCTCATAGCACTGGAAGCATAATCACTGCCATCCAGATTAATTACAAAGCTATACAATTTTGTCCTAAACACAATGACTTCAGTTTTGTCTGTTTAAAAGGAGAAAATTCACAGTCATCCAAGTCTTTGTCTTTCAGACATTTTTGTAATTTAATGGACAGATTGTATCTGTATCATCAGTATGCATATCTGGTGCATATCAGTATCATCTGCACAGCAATGAACATTTACACCATGTTCTAATGATATTACCTAAAGGAAGCATGTATAGTGTAAGAAGTATTGGTCCAAATACAGAACCCTGAGGAACTCCGTAACTTACTCTGTGGTGTGAGGAAGACTCATCATTTACATTAAACAACTAAAATCTTTCAGATAAATGTGGCATTAACCAGCTTAGTGAGGTCCCTTTAATACCAATAACATGTTCCTCCGTAGCAGAATGTTGTGATCAATAGTGTCGAATGCAGCACTGAGATCCCACAAGATAAGAACAGGCAAGATTAAAAGATCATTAAGAACGGATGGACAATACTGTATGTAAGACACAGAACACGATAACAAACAGAAATGATGGTGTTTATTCTCCAGCCAAAACCTGCAATGTCAAACAGTGCTGACATTGTTTTTAGTGATGTAAAACACATACAGTCAATTGAATCACATGCCACTATGTATTCAGAAGTCACCACTAACTTGTAACATACATACAGTATTTACATTTGATTTGCAGTTGCTATTTAAACCCACCACATGTACATTTATATAAGCACATAACACTTTAACATTCAGAGTACTAACACATTCTGACTGGCACAGTTTTGATTCACTTGGACAGTAATTTTGCATCCACTGTTAATAACTTTCATCAGTGCTTTTGAAGGATTTTAGACATGAAGGGGAGGTTGGATATTGGTCTATAATTTAATAACATTTCTGGATCAAGAGTTTTTTAAGTAAAGGTTTGATTACAGCTGTCTTATAACTTTGAAGTACATATCCGATAATAAAGATATGTTGATCAGATTCATCCATCCATCCATTATCTACTGTTTATTTCCTGAAAGGGGTCGCGGGGGGCCTGGAGCCAATACCAGCTGACATCGGGTGAGAGGCGGAGTACACTCAGGACAGGTCGCCAGTCTGTCACAGGGCCAACACACATAGACAAACAACCATGCACACTCACATTCACTCCTATGAGCAATTTAGAGTCTCCAATCAGCCTATCCCCAAGGTGCTTGTCTTTGGACTGAGGGAGGAAGCCGGAGTACCCAGACAGAACCCACGCTAACACGTGGAGAACATGCAAACTCCAAACAGAAGGGTCACTGTTCAGACCTCCCCCAGCCGAGGCTTGAACCAGCAACCTTCTTATTGTGAGGCCACAGTTTGATCGGATTCAGTACAGATGTATTAAATAAGGAAAATACATAGTTACATGAGGGTTGATATGGAGGGTGAACGCCCCACACTCTGTAGGGAGGAGTCAGTTTCGTACCTTTTATGAGGGCAGGTGGAGGCAATTAGTGCCTCCTTTTCTGGATCCAGTTGGATGTGTGATAAGATTCTTGGTTAAGAGATTCCCAGTATAGAGCTGCATCATTGTTGAGCTTGACTGTACCTTTTATAACCCCATGTTAAAGAGGAGGAAGCTCAGTCCTTGTGGTTGGGAGCCATATGTTGTGAGGTTCTACTTTCAGTCATTCCTAGTCAGGGTCTCAGAAGGGAGCCAAGTAATTTAGCGGAACAAACCACGAGGAGTATGCGTGGGATCCTCACCCATTGCATGCTGCGTGGTAAGCGTTAATACGAGTTGTCACTTAGTTGTAGTGTTGCCTTGGTGTACAGTGTGACAGTGTAGAGGGCTGTGTAGTGACTACAGTGGGGCTCACTGGGTGTAACGTATACGTGTCTGCGATCTCCTCGTACTGAGCGTCCCGTCTAATTTTATTAGTTTTATTGATATATATATAATTAGTGTGGCATAAGATTTCAATGTGCATTGTTGTGGTTCTAATTACTTTGCCCTGTCACACTTAAATAATCTAGTAGGGACTTGGTTTAAAACACAAGTTGAAGGTTTAGATGAAGCTGCTGTTTTGGTTAACTCAGAGCTGTACTGGACAGAAATGGTCCAAACAAAAATCGGTTCCTACAGACGTCTCTAAAGCTGCTGCAGATAAGACATCATCAACAGAGGAAAGGATATCCTGGATTTTCTCTTAATATAAACTACTTTGTTTAAGAAGAAACTCATGAAGTCATTACAGCTGAGAGGATGCCATTTCCTTTCAAAGTGCCTTGATGTCTTATACAATTTAACTTCTACACACAGGCATAAATTAATTATAAATAAGCATTTAAATTGTAATTCTGACAGTACAAGGTCTGTCAGGTTGTCATATTGTAACATGTGAAGGTGGAAGCAGAAATTTATACATTGTATGTTTCTTTATTGCATGAAATCGAGAGGGGATAAGAACTTCTGACCGAGTGAAGTCCTAAGCTTTGCATTCCTATGAGATTCCTCTGCTCGGGAGCTGTGTGATTTCCAGCTTTCTCAACCCAATGTGGTTTCTAACCTCTGTTTATATGTGCCGGGGGTAACAGCAGGGGTACAGCATCCACATGTTCTTTACATGACCACACTTGACTTTGGAATTGCACATTGTAGTGATTTCTTAATCAAGCTATCAGTCTCAAAGACTAAATTTACTTAGGCATCTCACAGAGAGGTCCTGTTGCTAGGCTTGAGTTCACAGTGTAATTCTATCAAGCCAACCCTAATATTATACAGAACAGCACCCGAAAGATATTATTGCTGATGCATGTTATTTCCTGCCATTATGACATAAGCAGTTTTATGTGGAGCCCAGAAGCCAGACAGAAGAACATTGTGTTACTCAAACTGCTTTTGTATGTGGCCACATACTATTCACTTACCTCATGTCTATTCATACACATGCATGCACATGCAGACGATATGGATGAACGAGTCTAAGCATTATGCTTTCTCCCTTAATGTCAAAAGTATCCAGTGTCAGGTCTTTTACTTTGTTTTCTGCAGCCGTGACTGTGGATCATTTAACTACTACTAATGATTTAACTAAAATAAATATATAAACGTGACATATGCTTTTATTCAGTGGCAGCTTGTACCCATTGGGAGATATAACACGGTTAGCTACTAGGATTATATTTCATTAAAACATCATTTACTGCTATTGAGCAGGCTATACAGAGGCCTTGTGTCATGTACGGTGTGCTTTACAAGACCATTGGGAGATGGCATGGTTGTGTTTATTTTCACATTATACAGTTCTGTCCAGCCAAAGCTGTCGTTTAATGGCACAGATAACAACACAACAAGCAGCCATTCACCCTGTAACACCGGGAACACCCTAAATGAAGGCTCCCCCTGAAAACAACTTTAGACATTTATTTTTCTATTTTTCATTGCTCTCCATACGTCTGTTGCATGCACACTTTATATTTTGTTTTAAATGTCTGTACAGAAATCAAAATCTGTATCCTGGTCATTGTGTTTATGTACTGGATGTGTGTGTATCAAACTGTATATATATTCATTAACTGATCACTTTTTCATTATATAAAAAAGGTATTGCTTCTTGTGGTTCAAGCATTGGGGGTTTAAGGGGAAAAAAGGAGGAAATGGACCAAAAGGTCCACAATGTTGTTAAACAACACCTAGATGAGTAAGCAAACTTAACTATTAGAAAAAGGCAATTATTTATTTTAATATATTCACTTAGAAAGCTGTTTGGAGATCATGCTTTATATGTTAAAAATTCAGTTTTGCCTCTTGGATCAGGTTGACCAAAACCTTCTTTAAGTTCCTGTTTGAGTGTTAATATGAATATGGAAACAAAAGATCAGCAGCACGGCGCATCACTATGATTGCAAAGCAACATGGAAAGCTCTGGTTTAGTGGGTCTTCCATGTTAAAGGTTACAGAGTAAAACAAAATTTGTCATGGAAACTCGTGGTTTTTGCTTTAAAACCTTTTTAAAGCTTGTTTGATGCCCTGTTAAATTTTGTGTTCTAAATTTAAAAGAAAAAAAAATAAAATCTTGATAGATCTTTGGAGTGAAACTAGATATGAACCATTGTTTCACTCTTGATTCTGTGTCTAAATGCATGATCGATGCCACTCAGATTACTGCATGGCTAGTTACACATGATCGTGATCATAAATAATCCCTCTATGTAAACTTGTGAAAGTCAGAACATAAAAGGGCTCAGGCAGGCCCAGATAGAGGCATAGTGCCACAGCACAGAGTTGCAAACCACAGAGTCCAGTGTGGAAGATTTCTTTGCACATGCAACAGAGGTATCCAAGGGGAGAAAAAAATCCCTCACTTGTGGTTGGTCTTTTAAGTTGGAGCCAAAGGGGTGGATCACCACTGGTTTTTGTCTTGATGTGCTGTGGTCACCAGATTGCCAGTCTGCTGCTGTGCTGCCCCCAGCTACTCAGAGGGCACTGGGTTCACATGGATGGCTCAAAACAAACAAACAACACACCCTGAGAGATTCTTCATCTTTCAGATCTGATAGGACTTGAGAACAAAGTGCTAACTACAAATCTGACAAGAGCCACATAACTACAGAGAGTATGCAATTACATCAAACTGGTGTATAGACGAGCACTCGTAGCTTTCTATGGAATGAGGTCCAGACCAACTATGGGAATGTTCTCATGTCACGAACACTGCTACAGTCCCAGTCTTCTCTTTCTGAATGAGTGTCCATGTGGTGTGGTGCTGCAGCTGCTCATAGACATTTGATTTTAGGTGACATAAATTTAGACTCAGACGCTGAAAAATGTATGTTCTTAACATGTGTTTTCTTTCATGCTCACACACAAGTTCACATTAATGAAATATTTCATTCACGGTCTTTCATCGCAGAATTATCGGGTTCAGAGAGATTTCCAAAGTGTTGTGTATGTTATAATCCTCAGTTCTCTTGAGGGTATCTTTGATGTTTTCAAAGGAGCACATTAATTTTTCTTTCCTTGCCGGTTATGATGGCTGTAAAACAGCTGTTAGATCATATGATTGATTATTGACTTCAGATGTTTACTTTTTTTTAAAAAAAAGAAACAACAAAGAAAACAGCATAATTTAAATGATGAGCTTAATTAGAGGGAAATATCATATTCTAGTTAAGATGATTATCCAATCTGTGAAATGAGATGGCAATAGCATGGCTTTGACTTAATCACAGATGTATATTATTCTTCACTGTTTTCTCAATGAATAAATACAATTATTAGGTTTGGGAAAGAAATATATTTATGTTTTATTTGCAGAAATATAGAAAACTTCCATCAGTATACAGGCTTTGACCACCATTGCATTCCCGCTGTGCCGCTGCATTAGTGAGAAGCATATTGCTATTGAAGTTACAAGCTACTCAGCCAAACATGAATTAATAGTTTGTTCAGAAAATTGGCAAAAATAAGTAGGCAAGGAAACGAGGTATAT
>JBAMHV010000019.1:9894965-9905586 GCA_037177535.1 Pseudomugil gertrudae
GCCCAGCACAGAGTTGGTGCCTGGATTGAACCAGTTTTGAGAACCAAGAGCCGTTGCTCAGGCGGTCGAAAACCAAATAATCAGTGCCTAATCTGGCTCTGGCTCCAAACTAGAACGGGAAACAGCCTAGTGGAAAAACACCCTAAGAAAACAATGGGAGGGAGAGCCTTCAGCTATCGCCCCCCCTATCTAATGGAGCCAACTCCTTTGCCTCCTCTTCCTTTAAAATCAAGCTTAAGACCATCCTTTTTAACAAATCTTATAGTTAGGGATAGTTATGCATTCATGTGGATGACCCATAATGCACTGAGCACTTCCTTTTACTTTTTTCTGCTCCTTTTCTGTCATGTTATTTTTGACAGCATTCCCCTTTTTCTGCAGGTCTTTTTGGATAAAAGCTGCAGTGTATGTTAAACCATCTTTCCTGTCCTCTCCACCCCAGTCAGTCGAGACAGATGACTGCCCTCCCTGAGTCGGGTTCTGCTGGAGGTTTTTCCTTCCTGTTGTGTTTTAAGATGCTAACACTAAACTACAAATTGGATTGATGACATCATTTTTTCTGGCACCAAACAATTCACATGCAATTTTATTACGCATAACACATCATACAATTCTGCTCTCATAGAAATGTGTCAACTTAAAGATGAGAGAACACATTAAGCAGTTTACTGTGCCTCCAGGGCAAATTATGTATTTAGTATAGTCAGGAAGGGTGAACCAACACTACTGACCTCATGTCTTCCTCCTGACCATGAGCCATAGTGCTCCATTTCTTCGACCATTTCATCACAGGCTCTCTCTGAGAGGACTGGGAACCAGAACACATCTGGACAAGGCTGCGATACACACACACACACACATACATTAGGTGGCTGCTGAGAATAGACTTGAATCACACCTTTGCCGGGAGTAATGTAATACCCAGACTTGTTAAAAACAGATGTTAGAATTTTCCTGCAACATTATGTCAGTCTGTTTTACTTTCTCTCCATCTGTGTCTACATCTTGAGACATGCAGACATCCACACACACTCGCATACAAACACAAACCTCCTCCAAGTAGTTCTCAGTAAAGATTCGTGTGTAATTTTGGTGGATGTACTTCTCCTTCCAGTCCTGCCAAATGAAGAGATTTTCAGATAAGAGGGTTATTCCTTCCCCAACACCCCCTTCATCTCTTTAGACTGTTTGCTGACCTGCATACCTGTCAAAACTAATCCCCCCACCCTCCCACTATGCAGAGGACCTATCCTAGTTTAGCAAATGCAGTAGCCCCATCATTTAGGAGCCTTATCACATTATCACACTTAAGTCATGGTTTCAGATTTGTCTTAAATTTCTAAGCCTAATGACTAATAACCTTTTACAGGTTATTATTATTTATCTGAGTAGTTGAAAAATATAAATATTTTTCTGTGTGTATTTAAAGCTGAAGAATTAGAGGTAATAATGACTTACCACAGGGTTTTCAAATATCTGCCACAAGTCGTTGTTGTAGTGAGAAATGTTATAATTGGCTGTAGAAATTAGCCTCCCAAACTCATGACGATTAGTTATGTACATGAAGACTCCCTAAAGCAAACACAAAGAGTTTTGTAAGTTTCTTACAAGTTACAGAGCTGATAAGATTAGGCAAACTCTCTTATTTCCCAACACATAATCCTATTTAATGATAATGTATGCAAATCTACACCATGGTAGGGTCATCAGTGGGTAACACAGACATGATATGATTATAAAAATTGATTTCAAAGTGTTTAAACACACTGAAATCCATTTTGTTTAACCATATGCAGACATTATATTAAAACACATACATACACAGGCATAAATAATCTGAGATTATTTATTGGTATGGGAGTAGAGAGCTGCAGGGGTGTTGTTGGGTTTGGATCAGGACAAGGTAATGAGGGAGGTAGAGAAAAACAGGGAGGCAGCTTTGGAACAAAGCAAATTCAGGAATGATAATAACTCTATGGTGTGAAGCATGGGGAAGGTGCTGTGTGGGAGCGGATTTGGACTCGCTATCAGACTAGGCTTTGTTAATGGCAAAAATGATAAATTAGGGCTGGTTTTGCAATTTTGTGGTGAAAGTTCCCAAATTGCGATAGTCTAAAATCATGCAGTGAAAGCACTGATTTAGACCAGATGCTTTACATGGGTGAAAGGAAATGTTGGAGCCTAGTCTGAGGTCAGTCTGTGTGTTCAGAGCGAGCAGCTGGTTACATGGGTTTGGTTTTTCAGGATAAAGCATCAGGACAGAGAACTTGCATGTGGACTGACTCGCCAGCCTTCTGTCTCCTCAGTGATCTTGTCTTGGAAAAAATTATAAAAACAGTATAGAGAACTTGTGTTTCTTGCACTCGCTGAGGCAAATCTGCTTTTAAATGCAAACTCAACATAAACAAATATCAACATCGATTTCCAAATAGCTGCCAGTCATTCATTAACATAGGCAGCAACTTTAGCCTCTCACTATTAAAATGTTAATCGATTAGATTTATATAAATATTGGTGGCACATGAAGTGTTGGATTTGAATCAAAAAGCATTTCAATTTAACTTAGCACTGCTAAGAAATCAAAACAGGTCTTTTGAAAGTGATAATGGGCCTAAAATTTGTCAAAACTCAGATCAGTTCCTGAGTGCTGACCCATTGGAAATGGATGTTTCACAAAACAGAAAAGTGAAAGTAAATGGTGACCTTTGGGGGCCTGAGCATATGGAATGATTCCGGAGAAGGGGAGTCTTTTTCTCTGTGACTGGTCTAAAATAAAGGAAAAGCATAATGTAAACAGGAAAACATTAACGATAAATAGGTGATTAACAGACACAGTGACAGCTGCAAATATACATGTCACATGTATAAGAACTCAGGAGCAGCGGCATGAAAAAAGGAGCAAGATTCCCTCTGAGGCTGATGTTTTTGTGGGTTAATATGGGAGGAATGCATGCTGGGAGAAAGGCCAACAAATCCAAAAGTAGTCTGATTTTGGATCAGACACAAAGCTGTCAGGTGACACAGAGCACAGCTTAGTGGAACAGTCTACAGAAGAACAGGAAAACAGAGAACGAGACACAGTTCATCAGCTCACAGGTCAGACTTTGCAAGAGGCTGAGGTCATGAGGATGAAGGCAAGAAAGAGCAGATGGAGCAGAGAACTTTAATGCACCATGGAGCCCTTATGAATAGAGGTCATGCCTCGATGACAGACAGAGACACTGTCAAACACACATACTTGCCAGTTTTTGGTTTCTGTTGAGCTGTTTCCGTTTGTCAGGATTTAGATTGATTGCATTTAAAACTACAAGTAGCTGAGCTGATACTTTGCTGCTATGCCTTTATGCAAGCATGCATATTTTAGAGACAATGAAATACTTAAAACACAGAGGATTTTTGTCCCTTCTTACCATTTCTCTAGCATTTCTACACAAAGCCATATCTGGGTCCAGTTTCTCCAGAACAAAGAAGTTCCTTTCTTTGAGTTCATTCCTTAAAACACTGCCCTTGACGAGGTATACATGCGCCATGTAAGGAATGTTCCACACACCCCTTAAAACAACAAGACAGAGAAAGTGGGTGTTCATTTTGCTGTAACCTTTAAATTTTAAATTCTTGCAATTCTACAAGACTTTTTTTCTTCATTTTCACTACCTGTGATTTAGGATTTAAGACATTATTAAGGACTTTGTAGGAGAATTATATGACAATATAAGATAAAATACACTCAATGTGGTTTTCAGAAGCTTATTTTTGGTCAAAATGACATAGCAGACAGTTATTGCGGGTATGGGTAATGCTGTGTACTGTGCTGTGGTGGAGAATGTGGGACTGCACCATCTGGATGTCATTTACTCTTTTTTTTTTTGTGCACAATCAGAAAGAAATGTTGAACTTGACTACTGTGATTTTCATACCTTTGGCTTCATTGCTCAGTATTAAATCACCACTCAGGTATTTTGTAGCTTTAACAAGTCTTACAATGTGCATGCTGGGATGACGCTTTAAATGCAGGCAACTGATGTTATTTGCATCTAAACATAGATGGGAACTGTTAACAAACAAAGGTGGCAAGATCTGCTCACAAATGCAGACACATTGAGGGATTCCAAACTGGCGTGCAGGTGTGTAGAAACCATAGAAAGTGCAAGCAGGCTGCTTCGTGTACGCTTCTGACTTACACGCGTTTCCTTTGCACAATGTCAACATAATCCTCAGAGCGTGCATAATAACCATCCAGACTCAAGGCTCCCCAGAAGTTGGACCACAGCTTGCCGTGACGAGTGACAAGGGGACCAATTATTTTTCTGTGTGGAAGCAGGAGACAGGGTGGAGAGATGGTGTTTGTCAGAGCAGATAAAACTGGGAGAAATGTTATAGACATAGACAGTCAACCACCTAATAAACTGATTCTTTTTGTGGTGAAACCATTGAGCTACTTCACATTCAGTTCTAGTTACAATTATACAATCACTGCCAGTAACGGAGGAAAATCAGGCTCGTGGGTCATGCAGAACTGAAATTAAATTATTACAGCTTGTTTCTACTAATTTTATTTTTTTTTTTTAATCTTAAAAAAACCTGATTCTTTTTTTAATACTAAAAACACAGGTAAACTTTAAAATAACTCTAAATGATGGTTAGTATTTATACAAATAAATGCACTGCTGTGTGCTAATGATAAATTTCCTTGGTTTTCATGTTGCATCACCAGTGCCAGCAGAGAATTCTCATGCTGCCTTTAAATATCCTAGAAAATCTCTTGCGTTGCATGCCTCCAGTTGGTCACATTTCCACTGTGAAAGCCACAGTGACATCCAGTTTATGGGAAGGTTTCTTTACAATTATGAGCTGTAGAAGGAAAAAAACGGAGGTTTGCATGTTTGTTTTTCGTATAATGCTAAGAAGCATTTCAGGGTTGGTGCGACAGACGTTCAGTGTTTCCATGTGGCCTGGCATAAACAGGAAGCCAGAGCAGCTTATTTTAAAGCTTTAATTGACTCAGCTGTAATGTTCCTGTGGTTTTGCCACTTGAGGGATAACTGCAATGGTTCAATGATCACGACAGCTACTGAGGAGTCTTGTTGAACAGACTCCAATGTGGCCTCTGTTCAAGGCACGGTGTGATTACCTGTTTTGCTCGATGAGGAGCTTCACTGTCTGTCTGTTAGTGAGCATGACATCCGAATCTATGCTGAAGTAGTAGTCGCAGGTGGCATCCTTACGACAAAGATCCCTGATGAAACAAAAGCAAAACACATGGCAGCTGAAGTTAACATCTATCACCATAAAATGCAGCTTCCATGTCAAAGATATTAAAATTGTTGTTGAGGTAGCCACTTGAATGGAGCTACAGACAATGTGAAAGTAAGAAACAAAGTCAGGGTACATGAGAGGCTGTGACTATTAAGGTGGAAATAAACATACAAATAACATGATGAAGAGGATGCTAAAGATGTTAATAACACTTTAACATCTGTTGTTCAGAGTGAAGAATATAATGATCTGACCACAATGACAATGAAGGCTGAAACTGAACTGCACATAACTCGAGGACTAGGGATGGATATTTTCATTGTTGTCTGCAGTTGACCAGTGCTCAGTTTGAGGTAATGGTTTTGAAGATTGGGGGCAGAATATCCAGGTTGAACAAATAATAGAAGTATTGTTGCAACTAGGATTTGTCTCAACTGTCTTGGGTGAATGGAAGTCCCATATCTATATCTAAAGTTTAGATTTAATTGGTATGGCAAACTTGACTAGTGTATAACTTGCATGCACCAAGTAGATGCTAGGATTGCTGCAGCAATCCTCATGTGAAGAGGTGGTATGCAAAATGGATGAAGGAGGCATGAGAAATGGTCTGCTGCTAAACAGAAACAAAACCATAAACTTTCAAAACTGATTTTCTGCTGCTGGTGAAATAATCTCAGCGTCTATGGACTGTAAAAAGAAAGCATCAAGCAAATTTGCATCCTTTTACTTTGATGCAAAAATACATCTCACATTTGCCAACTGACTTTAAATGCTGCTTGTTCCAATATACAAATATTATAAGTTCACTTTAGTGAGAATGCAGCATTCATCATTCTAAGGCTCTCAAGACCAGTGCTTTCAGGCATGCTGTCCTTTAAATGGGATCTCATAGATGATGCATTGTGGTACTGCACCATTAAACCCATTTTTTATTATGCCACACAACAAAGCCGAGAAGGCATGTGACTCTAAAAATTATCAACGTAACCAACAGACTTGAGGCAACCCTTCAGTTGGAGAGGGAAAGATGGCCGAAAACATGCTATTGGGCGAAAATTATGTCCTTAAGCTTCATCGATCATGAGGGGATAAAATAAAATCCCACAAGCAGGTCCATCCATTTTCCACCACAAGTAGGTGTTCCTCCCAAATGATGTTTAGGTGCATACGTGTGCAGGTTGCACAAAAAATGCACTTTTGACTGTCAGTATATTGCTTCGTACAAACAGGAAGCTTCTCAGCAAGCAACATTAAAGTGACATGCTCAGCATGTGGAAAATGTTTGCTTTTGTTTTCTGCCAAAACCTTTGCCAACTAATGTAAATCAGGCAGTAAGTACAGCAGAGCTCAAATTTTCTTGGAGAAGGCCACTGCAGACTTAACTGTAGTTGCATCAGTGACAACGCACTCCTTAACAAACTCTAAACCAGGGCTGTCAAACTCCAGTTCTTGAGGGCAGGTATACATCCGTTTTTTGTTGTCTCCATGCTCCAACACAGCATAATGAAATGAATGATGGTTAAAGACAAGAACAATTTGATTTGCTTCAGGTGTGTTAGTGCAGGGAAACAAATAAACCTGCTAGATACCGGCCCTCAAGGCCTGGAGTTTGACACTTGTGCTCTAAACCGTTGGCGCTGTGGGTAATGGCTGCCTCTCCAGTAGCTCTCCACTCTTTTTAGTTATTTTAACCTTTTTTCTTTCTACTCTTCTTGCAAACAGAGTGTTTGTGTTTTATACATATATATCCATTGAATATTTTTACCTTTTAAGATGCAACAAAGGGTTGCATCTCAGTTTTTTTTTTCTCACGGAAGGAACTGTTAGCTTTGCTAGCTCTGCTAGCTGTGAACAAAAGGCCGACCCCGAGATATGACATGACATCCCAAAGGCGCTGAGTAGATCCGCTCTGTCACAGCAAGGCTGCAGACTCGGCACCTATTCTATGTATTTTGTTAGTTCTTTTGTATTGAAGATTCTTCTTTTATGTACAAGCTGCTGGAAACCGAATTTCCCCGAGGGAGTCATCCCAAAGGGATCAATAGTTATGTCTCTTAATAGTTATAAGCACTGTGTTTACCTTGGTAACAATATATCAACCTGGTTAAATGCAGCAACAATATTGCTGCTTTACTGCTTTAAACGTAATCTAGCACCAACATACCATACACCCCATTTAACTAATATTGCTCTTTGATACCACCTGTTATAATGATTAAAATAAGCATATGTACATTCCCATATTCCTGGCTTCTCCTTGGCTCAGATTTTCTTCTGGTCCTACAACTTTGAAACTGCCGAACACATTCTTGTTCTCTTCCCAGAACTTCTCAATGTGCTTCTCGTGGTATACCTCCTGAATGTGAGAGACAGTATTAGTGAATTATGAACAGATATGTATTGCAGTAATTTAAAAAACAAACTGAGTGGAACTGCAACCGCTTACGTTGTTGTGGACAAAGACTTTAAGTCTATCTTTGGGATAGTCCAGGGTAAGCAGCCGTTGGAAGAATTCAGGCAGAAATGGAGTTGGCTGCTCAATGAACACTCCAACCAGCACATTTGGATACTCCTGTTTAAATTAAAGAAAAGATAAATCAGGTTTACTTTATACAACTGGTCTCAGTAATTCCACACCATTTACCATAAATCATGATCATGTTTACATTTGGCTTCGAAGAACAATAACAAATGAAGTTCCTGCAGATGACTTTAACATGGACTTGATTTTATATAACTGATCTTTTTCCTCCTCAAGTACAGACATGGCATTTGCACATGTAATCAAAAAGAACTTTTTCATTATATTATAGGACATCTTTTGCTTTTGCAAACCAACCCAGCATATGATGGATAATACATGAAAGGTACATGCCGAAAATGACAGCTGGAGCAAAGATGATCTACAGGGAATCTACAGGGAAAAAACAGGGAGACAGAGAAGAGCAGACTTTCCCATGACACTCAGCTCCAACCCACACATCTCAGTCTGGACTTGTGATCCTGTTGACCAGTTCACAGCAAAGGTCTGGGCAAGCGATGAAAAGCAATCTGAGCCGAAGCATCTAATTTGCGAGTTCCACAATGACTGCATTTTTGGGCACAAGAAGGGCTCTAAAGAATCAAGCCAATGTGAACCTAAATTATTACACCAAGGCTGGAGACAGACAAATGAAGGGCAATAACAGCAGTGCAAAGTTAAACTAAAATGTCTATGACTGAAAGAAAAACACCCACGTGGTAAAAAGCAACAGTAGACGATGAAGTTGTCTGGCTGGCATGATACTGGTCTTTGATGGTGCAACGTATATAATGTTTTTGTAATGCTTAAATTCAGAACCAGGGTATACAAGGAGACACGCAGGACTGCCTTTGAACTGAGTTTACCCACAAAAAAAACATAGTCTGACCAATGTTTCCAAAAGTTTCCACCCTTAGCAAACAGAGACACAGTGGAATGATTATTTTTTCTAACTTGCCCCTTATCATGATAAGAAATACCTTCTATGCTAGCTGGGTTTGGACAGAATCACCTGTTGCACTGTGAAAGCATGCTTATTTCAGGAACTTGAAAGATTACAATTGAAAATCAACATCTTTGAACTGTAAGGACAGATATTGTTGCACTTTTTTTTAAATTTAGAAAACACATAACAAAGATTAACTGTATTGGCTTCAGCCCACAAAGAGGGAAGAAAGCTTGGTAGCGTTCTTGACATATGCAACCACACAGCTGGATGCATTTCTTAGTGCCAGCCACTATTGCTGTCTACATTTCCAGTCTTGGCTGAACTCCGTGACAAATTTTCAGTGTAACCACTATAGCTTACTATTGTGGACAAAAGCCACACTGAGAAGCCCACTAAAAGGCAGGCTGGTCAACAGTGACACCCCTTTAAATGAGCCCTTCTGCAAACCTCAGAAGCCATATCCTGCACCACAGCGGCACAGTGCTTCCTTTTCCCCCCGAGTTGCTCTCATCACACTTTTCCTCTTTTAAAAGGGTCCAAAAGGACGAAGCTGGTATTGTTGGAAAGCATTTGCAGCTCCAACAGTTTTGCTTATCTGTTGAAATAAGTTAAGTTAGCTTCCCCTCCTACTGTCTAGACAGTCACAGATACATGCATAGTTCATGCTGGAAAACCAGACAATGTTTCATCCTTTCCTACTTCCACAGGCTAAAGACAGACTTTCCACAGTTGCAAATTTTTAAATGGGCAAATAGATGGAAAAGGACTAAATATGAATCACCTACTTTTAACTGAGACAAATCCAGACTATCGTCATCACAGTGGCTGCATCCGTGTTCATAGTTCCATGTGTTGGGAACATAGTTACCCAAGTAGTTCAAGTACATCTGTAGAAGGCAAGAAATTCAGAGCAGGTAATTATGTATTGCTCATGTTTCAAAAATCAAGACAATCAGACAAATTTATTCTTTTAATAGAAGTAAAAAACCGACACAAACATAGTTTTCTACCATTTTAGTTGCACAGGCCATTGTTAGCCCTGAAACACCCAATGTGCAATCAATAAAGTAGGACCTCATGTAAAAAAGTTTCAATTGAATAGAAATTTACAGAGTAACACAAAAAGGAAGGTATGTTTCATATGACCTTTGTTTGTAAGCCACAGACATATTTCCTTTTTGTGATGATACAAAAAGGGATTAAATAAAAACCAAAGCACGTGCATTATGAATGGTGTGTCCATTATGTCTACAGGTGATGAAATGGGGGGGTTGACACAGTTTACAGTGAAGCACAGCCAAGGTTTCAGCATGCAATGAGAATGTTTTGCTGTATCTAGTAGTGCAACTACTGAATGAATGATATCAGATTACTGAAGCATTTTATTGTAAAATGCATCATATTGAGTCTTAAAACAGTTTAAGGCAAAAGTCTGCATTTTGAATGGACACATGTTAGAGAAAGACATGAGCACATATATAGCTTCAAACTATTTCAACTTCAATTCTCTTCAAAACCCATTGAGTATTTTTTTCTTTGCAAAAATGGCTCTTGCTTAAAAAAATTGCCATCAGACAGGTGTAAACTGCAACTTCAAAACAGCCCCATGAAATGATCGATTCAAAGCCTTTACAATCAGGATGAATGGTGACATCTAATGCATTTTGTGTAAAATCGCTTCAATTCTAAATGCTTTTTTTAGTTTAGTTTGAGTTATTTGAAGGGGATATATCATGCTTTTAAATAATTTCTTTTAACATGTAATTCATTAATTTATTGTCTGTATAAAGTAGAACCGCAATGCTTTAGTCTGAATTTCTGCTTATTCTCGCTCCACACACACTTTATAACCCTGTTCTGAGGTGCGTCTTCAGAGCGACTCGTTTTGGTGCCGT
>JBAMHV010000019.1:9905686-9919562 GCA_037177535.1 Pseudomugil gertrudae
CGACTCGTTTTGGTGCCGTCTCTTTAAATGTGAACGAGGCCTGTCATGCCCCGCCCCCCTCCAGGTCACAGGAAGTTAAACTCCACCCTGTTCTGCCATATTTGTAGCTTGATAGCAGCAATACGCTAATCTCCCGGCAGAGAAACATTTTCTTGAAACTTGTTACCTCCAGGTCACTCTACCCTGTTCCATGATGTTTTTAGCTTGATAGCAGCAATACGCTAATTTTCCAGCAGAGAAACATTTACTATAAATGTCAACATCTGATTCACAAAATTAGTTACCTGGAAGTCCACAACCTTGTTTGGCCGACCCACAGTAAAAACTGTCATATAGATTAAAAAAAAATTAAAAAACGTAATAGAGAAAATTAAACAAACTGAAAAATATGACCAAAAAGAATATAAAGATATATGCGCAGTATCAGAAGGGAATGAATGTTCATCTTTGCTTTCCTAAACACTTAGAAGTGCATAAAAACATGTTTTTAAGCGCTGAAAATTGTATTTTTCATGATACGTCCACTTTATCGTTGAATATTTGACTGAAATATTCAGATATTTTTTTATTTTACATTTGTCTTATGATGTTTTAAGCACAGTATTGTTGTGCTTAAAAGTCAGGCATGCAAATAATTCTGACCGAGGCCATAAAACATTTTGACTGTGTTTTCAGCATCCTACTAAGGGATACCACACCGAATATTCTGCTTTCTTGTGTGAACATGGATTGACTGGACAGAAGTCCAAACTAAAAATCTCAGGGTTGTAAATTCTAAAAGTTGGCCATCGTGAACAATCATTCTTTCACTTCCCTGTGTCCCTCAGAAATGTCAACATATTGTAATCACAACCACTGCTGCTATGTGTTTAGTGTGCATTAAAGTTACACATTTTGTGGGAACATATATTTTCCTGGGTGCTGCTGTTTACCAATCTGTTATTGTAAATGTTAACGCTGTGATCATGTGCTTGTCAACAGACTGAACTTGGCATGATAAACCGGAAATAATAAACTAAAGGCCAGGACATCCTGTCAGGCAGGTCAAACAGTACTGTAGAAACCACTGTTAGGACATTAAATTCTCTCATCTACCATTTCAAGCCAGCTGTTTAAGCCACTGGGAAGGATGACTGAACAGTTTGGTGGATTTAATTCATTACCAGGCTTCACCAGAAACATGCAGCTGGTAGAAAAACAAGACTTGTGAGGAGTTACGGGAAAGAGAATACAGGACAGAAATTCTACAGTTTGATAGCAGTATTTTTTAGCTTGGCCATCTCCTCCCAGCACTGTTATAAAGGGAGTACTGGCAAGAACACCTGAGGAACATCAGAGTGAAGCATTATATTATACTTAATCCTTTAAAGCCCAACCTTAGAACAACTCGCCAGAATGGTACATTTTTTCTATCCAGACATCTTTTTTTGAACCTTTAACAAAATCTTTTGGTTGTTTCAGCATTTGACGGTGTGAAAGGTAAGAAGAATTGTGTTGTAATCTTGTGCTTGCTCGTATCCACCAGGGGGCAGAAGACCAGTATCATATGGTGAACAACAAGTAAAGCTTCTACCATAAAGTGATGCAAAGTGTCTCATAAACTACACCTAGGGTAGTGGTGGGTAGTAACTGGTAAGCATCTTATAAACGGTTTCTTTTGTTTTCACTTTCAGGATTTATAAAGATTTATAAGCAAAAATATACTGTTTATTATAAGTAGTAGTTAGAAATGATCTGAAGAGTTAGGGGTTAAGTAACCCACACGTGAATGGTAGAAAGGAGCTCTACAATGATAGCAGAGGTGTACTTATCCCAACTTTATCCACTGTGTTCACAGATGTAATTTCCTACTCACTTTGGTGTTTCCGTTGCCATGTACAACAACAGGCAGGGAGTCGTACACTGTGTTTCTCACTCTTACTCTGTCTGTTCCAAATTTCAGAAGCACTTCATCTGCCAAGATGGAGAGGAACACATTTCAGGCCAGCTAATGGAAACCGACTCACCGCATTGGGTGGGAGTGGTGACAGTACACTTATGCCAAGCCAAGTTTAAAATATACACATTAGCTGGAAAGGAAATTATGGAATTCCTTTTCTTTGATTTCTCACCGACGGCCCCATTCAGGTTTTGAAAAACCTGGCACTTGTGGTCCAGAGTCATATTGAGAGTTTCCTGTAAGACATTAACAAAGATGTTTGCTTCAACATTGTTTCATTATACATTTTTAGATTACATCTTGTCACTGACACAAGAAACGTACTCGCTGTAACGGATCCAGGTATATCTTAGTGTAGAAGAGCTGGTCGTCGTCATTGTCATGGAGACTCCACTGGGAAACTATTCTGTTTATGTACGGGGCATAGCCAATTATACCTGCAAGTAATTAACAGTGTGAAACACATAGAGTTGTAAAGTATAGGGTGAGGGTTAGTTTACAGTGTCATTCACAACTGGCAGGCTCCTGGTGACAATTATATTATATCTGCTGGCTCCATGGTCTAAAGATTTCACCGAAAAAGGCTAAGGGCCTTAAACAAAGTGTGATTTTTGGCAATAACCCAAAGCACACAAGACATAGTCTAACTTTTCTTCCCACAGGGTAGATAGCAAGAAAAGGCTGTTATAGCCAGCTCACATCTCTGAACTTCTGGACCTGGGAACGTTACTGTTTCACACTCTCTTTAAATGTACATTCTTATGGCGAACTCTGTTCCAGTCTTCCCTGAAGTCTCTCTCTTTTCCTTCTCCCTCTCCAGCTCAAGGACGCTGACCACAGTAACAGATTGCAGGGTTTGGCTATGTTACTGTGCACGGCGCTTTGCATCCCATCATTTGAGAAAAGCCTCAGACATTGTAAACAAGTCGATGGATAGACATGACATAATCTAAATAGCAGGAATGAGAAAAAAATAAAAAGGAAGTCATGAATTTTATGCAAATTATATTGTTGGTAGTTTATCCACCTCGAGAAACCCTGGGAAAATTCTACAGTGGGCGCCTGTTTTGTTTTGTTCTTTTATTTTTTATTGACCCAATCCTTGCCAGACAACCTCAGTTTTGCACTGTTACACTTTAACACTGACTTCAAAGTTTCAAGCATTAGATAAAGTGTTATGCTTTTTTAACATATTTGTATTTGGACTCTTGAAGTCTCTCTGGGCAATGTGAAGTTTAAAGTGCTAAACCTCCAGCAACTTTAACTAATTAGTTTCAAGCATTGTTCATAGAGGAAATGATTGTTTTGTTACTCTGGTGGGAAAATCAGCCACAGTTACTAACAAAACAACCCCTCTGTATCTCAATTCCATCTACTAGACACTGTACGCTCTGTGACACAGTTGTGTGTGTGTCCAAAGGCAATAAAACTCTCTCCACTGGTCACTTGGGCGGTAGCGGTAGGAACACAAACAAAGCCTACAATTTTATAAAAACTGTGGCACATTCAGGGGCCCAAGACAAATCCACATGTCATGTCAATGACAATGATTGCTAAAAACAGTCTCTGATCAGTCTGAGACAGTTAGGCTCCACTATGGGAGGTCAGACCAGACTGATGACCACAAGGAAGGCAGTAATTCAGTGTCCTGGCAGGATGCAGCTGGTTGCGCCATTTGGATTATGCATGAGAACTTACTGTTAGTCTTTGTTGAAAGCATCTGCACATATTCCAACCTTTTTCTCACTCAACATCTTAATGTGTACTTGATGTAGCAATACACTTTGAAACAACAAGGGGATATCTGTCAGAGCAACTGCAGAGAAGATGAGTGCTAAAAAAAGACATGTACTGTAAGTACAGTTAATACTAGCATATATGGGCTTCTCCCACATCCTGTGCACAGTGGACAGGAAATACCTCGCAGGGTTGGTTTACAGGAAAAATATACTTCCATTTTAAACTATGAGATAGTAATAAAAATCATGGGGTTTTATATTTTAAAACTAACACAAGTCTGTTGCCATTCCCGAAAGCCGCTTCGCTACCCCTTACACTCATATTAGTACGGACCCACAGCTGCTCAGCCCACTGAATTCCAATCAGGTCTGCATGTCTTCAAAGTCTGACAGCTGATGGTGGAATGTTTAAACCGCTGTACTCCCGAACAAGTTGCATGGGTCATATGGTTGTCAGCCAAGTTATTCAAACAATTATTTCCCCTAGTAATAAACGTGTCCACACACACAATGGTATCATTTAAACAAATATCAGCACACTTGTAACTGACTTTTTTCTCTTTTTAAATTGCTTCTCTGTTGATTCTCGGGGTGGACTGAAACATCCATCAATGTAGTTGGTCTTTTGTCTTCGTTCTACTCTCCTCATGATCCAGAACACACAGTCGGCTGCAGGTGGTTTGTAGCTTGTAGAGAACAAGAGGCAGTCCCCCGTGGCTCAGGATTGAGGAGTTAGAATTTTTTATTGAAACAAGAGACTTAATGAAGAGACAGTGCAAAAGCAAAGTGACTGACAATCTAAGTAAATGTGAATTGTTTGAATGGCACTCACTTAAAAAAAAACATTTCAAATTGGCATGTGTTATCACACAGACTGATCATAACATGACATGTTATGATCAATTCTAAGCCGATGTGCTTCTTTCCTCACCTCCAGAATTGAGGTAGCGCTTGCCACTACGGACTGAGGGGTACTTCTCAGCTAGACGTTTATCTGGCCATATAAGCCCCTCGGCTGCGAAGAGCACTTTGTGATTGGACTGCTGGAATTTCCTGAGAATCTCTTCTGGTCCGCCAGCAAAGATAAGATCATAACTAAAAGGAAAGAGTGAAAATGTTATATGTTATCTTTCCTTTAGGGACAGTCTTTTTTCTCTAAGCTGTTTTATTGTTTAAGTGATCCACAACCTATGTTTCTACTTGCCTGAAACGGATGGGATTCAAAAGATATTTTTAAAGCCATTTGCTTTTAGCAGACAGTAACACACTGTGAAGATGCATGCATGAATCACACAGGCCACACAGTAATATGCTTGAGGGGATATTACCCTAAGGGCAGATATTTTAGTATGTGGAAACTCTTAATATATCTGGCAATTTCATTTCTTTGAGGTGTGAAGTCACCTTTATGGTGAGACAAATTCCAGAGTCATTGACTATAAAACATGAAATACAGCTTTGACTTTGTCATTATGCACTATAAATGTTCTAAAGTGGACAAATTCAAAATGTAAAAAAGAGTTACTGTAAAAGATGGCAGCAAATGTGAAAGTGAGGCCATGAGACGAGGGGAAATATAATATAGGTGAGGAAGTGTGTGCACTGGATTCACATCTGGCAAACAAATGTTCATACAAGTATCCCTTGTGACTTTTAATCTCATAAATCACAATTATTTCTTGTATAAAGTGACCTCCAGTTTTGAAAGCATTCATGGTGTGTCTTAGAACTGCACAGAAATAAATTCAAGACGGATTCAAACAGGAAACGAATAGTTCCTCTTTGTATTCCCTCCTCCTGTGAGATTTGAAATATGAATTACAGAATGATTTACGGCTGCTTAGAAGGAATAATAAATCATTTAGTCTCAGTAACAGAAATAAAAGTACAAAATATGGTATTATTTAACTGCTGAAGAAATGTCATTATGGATTTTAACCACTATGTCTTTAAATTCCTCTTGACAGTACAGAGAAGTGGTATTTGTTAATAAGAAAACCTGTATAACTTGTTTACTTAAGAGCCTAAAGTGCAAAAAGCAACAAATATTTTCTATCAGTGCTATGTTTATATGGAGGGATGCATTATATGCATAATAATTATTATTATCATTGTGTCTTTAATTAGTCTCAGTTTATGCTAACTTTGAATTGCTTTGATTGCCCTTGCTGTTTTAGAAGCAGAAACTACCAAACCAGTGTGGGTGGCCCAGCAGGATTAACGATGTAAAAGTACTTTTGAATATCACATAGTCATCTGAAGTGCTAAAGCAGTTAATTAAGCCACAATGACTTCCTCTAAAAATGGAAAATAACATTCTTATTACCTGTTTTAAGGGTGTGACAGCTTTGCACAGTAATTGTGGTTATTATTTATAGGATTTGGTACAGTAAATATTATTATCTTTCACTCTATTTAAGGAAAAAATGTTTTTCAAAGCACTTATTATTCTAAACCACTGACATTACCAAAGTTAAACTTTCCATTGGCATAGAAAGCTCATAATTTCTTTACCTGCACATGAGACATGCTATAATAATGCCTTTGCCAGGGTGAGTAGTGGTGTTTTTTTTGTTTTTATTCAATCCACCAAACACCTCTCACTCAGGCAATATGGCTTTCAAAGCTATTATTACAGTCTATCTCTGTGAAATTAGCTCTAAACTGCAATTAAACGTGTGCTTCATCCATTTCTGGGTTAGAAATCAAAGCTAAATGAGATCAAAGGTCAAACTGGTGCTAAGAAAAATGGCAAACCCATAATTACGTATTAAATTAAACAGCTGCTTCAAATATAAATGTAGTGCCAGTTTGAGGTAGGCATGATGAATCAAAATGTGCCGTGCCAGACAGAGACAGCTGAAAATGCTTTTATAAGCAACATACCTATCCACAGACAGAATAATAAGATCCTCCTGATCAGCCAGAGCCTCCACGGCTGCCTTCAGTAGTCTGACTTTTTGCCCTCCACCAATAGATCGACCCACGTCGCCCCCCTTCCAGCTTTCTCCCATTCCCAACACCTGAGACAGAACACATGAGGGCAAATAGTAGAGACTGTAAACACAAAAAAAGGAATTAAAAACATCCATCTAATTTCTAAAATATCCATCTTTGTTATTTTATCATATTTACCTGTAAATCCTTTAAGCAAATTCCCAAATTTTAAATCATGCCACCTTGTTAGTGACATTTAAATTTTACTTCATTGTATAACTGCTGCAATAAACTTTAACACCAACAACAGATCTTTATATTTGCAGTTTGTTTGTGTGTTTGTTTGTTCAACTGAAAATCTCCATATAGGGGAAATTACATGTAAAGTGTAATTTGATCATATGATCAGCTTTTGTTGTGAAAATCTGTTTTGGGGCTGTCAGCATTCAAATTTACAGACACATTAGCTTATTATAGAAATTCAGGCTCAGTAAGACTGGGAATTTTGCGAGTTTCGGCCTGAGAAACACTGACTACAAACTGGTGCAACACATTTATGCACACACGTACGGTTTCAGATGCAAGCAGAGCACAAACTGAGCAACAAGCTAAAAAAAAAGTTTTTACTACTCGCTTCGACCACAGAGGGGAATTCTGACCCTAAGCTTTGGAGTATCCCTTTGGGATGGTTGTTTTTACAGCTTGTTGCACTTCATTGTTTCCTTTTACAGAGTCAATCAGTCCTGACAAGTGTGTGTCAAAGATATTTAGCTTTTATGTGTGCGTGAGTGCTTTCTCGATAACTGGAAGGAGCGAAAAGAAGATTTGTGGGAACAGTTTAAGATAATGAGAAGACAATCTTACCTTCACAGTGTAATTAAAATAGTTAGCAGACTGCATGAAGCGGTGGAAGCCATCTGTTTCCTCCGTTGCAACAGTTAAGACGAGTAGTTTTTCTACAAAGGATAGAAAGGTAAATCTTCAATAACTTGAAAGTCATCATATCTTTTATGGTTTGGAGAAAATATTGAGAACATGGAATAAAATGTTGCATATGAAAACTGAGACATTTAAAGTTGCAAAAATGTGGCTTGAGTTAAAAGAAGATCCCCATAAATGTGTATATTTATAAGCTTAAATAGAAGTATGGGGATTCCCTCTTCTGTGAAGCATGTCGCCTTGTAAACCACAAACCTGTGTCAACATACTGGTGACTATTTGGTTTAGCAGTCCAAACCTATGTCTCAAATTAGGAACTACTACTGTAGTTTTAATTGGATTCAATAACAGAAGCTATTTTTTTAACGACAGACTGAAAAATCTTCTTCCTCTTGGGGTTGAAGAACTCCCACAAACCTCTAGGACATTTCCAGTGGCCACGAGTGCTGAAATGTGAGGTTTGAGGAAGGGTTAACCAAATACACATTTTCACCATAGCCTAACATGAAGCTGGAGAAGAGAAGGGTGCATTAACACAGCTAGTTTTCACCAAAAAGCTGCATAGCTTTAATCAGGAATGTTCTGCCTGTTGCTTTCAAGCAAGAAAGAAAGTATCAAGAATCTCTGGATTGTGTTATTTGAGCCCTGCTATTGCATGAGGTAAAGACAATGATTCATGTTCAGCTTACATTTCAACACGTGCAACATGTTAATGTGTACTAGTCCTCAAACAGGCCAAGAGTTACATTAATAGCACTCCAATATGATTTTATAGGACTACATAAACATTAATCCTGCTTTTCGTGTCATGCTTTAACAGGCAATCTGCTTTCTCTTTAATACACATCACCAAACCCTTATAAATTATTTATTGGTATATGGCACATAGAGTAAGTCAGAACTGAGAGAGAACATATCAGTCCCCCAAAGGCCTTCTGTAAACTTGATTCAAACATTCATTTTGCCCAGGAGCAAAGTTAAAGAGCAGAAATAAACCTGTATTATACAGAAATATTACCATGGCAATAAGACTTAACCTGAACTTCATTTTGTCTTGTTGAGTGTTTTGTAAATTTTACTATTCACTTAAAAGAAAAGACAGATTTATTAAACAATAAAGAATAGTAGTATAAAAGGAATCTGGATATGGCTTTCCATTTGTTCCACTGCATGGCTTGGCTCCACTTGACTCTTCATATTCAGTCTTTTTTTCTATTGATAGCACCTGGTAGTACATAAAACTAATACAATGTTGTATGCCATATACATATATATATAATAAGTAATCACTAGATTTACAATATAGTCTATAATATAGATAATTCAGAGGAACACTGTGTGCTGTATGGATCGTCGTTTATCATCAATCAATGTTTTGAACAGCAAATTCACTTTCAAAAGTCTGCTGCCTTCTTTTTTTGTTCTCTCTAGTTTCACTAAGCAGCCAGTCAGTGAGCTGTCTTACTGATTGACACAACACCAATTACATGCTGAACTGATTATATAAATAAATTAGCAGAGTCTGTGTGAAACCAAAAATACAAGACAGTTCACCAATGCTTCAGACACAAACGATGGGTGACTGTCTTAGTTAATAAACACCTTGATAGAAACTAATGATTGAGAGATAGTGGTGCTAGAGGACAAAGATTTTGACCAGCCAATCTACAATCTTTCTCCTCTTAATTCTCTGCAATGACCTAAAAGAATACGATCTTGGATGCCAGCAGCAGAAATGAGTTTTCTAAGGCTCAGCCTTACGAGACATAATAAGGAGCTCTAAGAGGAGTTCAGGGCGACTTCTCTGCTGTGTCAAACCGAGCCAGCTGAGATAGCACTTGCAGTAGATTAGAATATCTCATGGGTGCCTTCGTTTTGAGGGTATCCAGCCATGCCCAGCTGTATGGAGACTCAGGGGTAGTTTAAGAGGGAAACTGCACATCTTTGTGCCCATCTGGGAATCCTTAAAGAAGCGAAGCAAACTGGTTAAAAAATAATTTACGATGAAAAGATTTATTCTAGTTAATTTAGTTTCCTAGCTCAATTTGTGCCTAAATCTCATTTTATTACCAATAAAGAGCATCAAAGTTAGAGCAGATGTTACAAGGAGTCTTTTCTGTCCCTATATTGCAATTATGACAAAGACTGTCTCTCATCTTAGTCCCATCTAAAACACTTTTATCACTCAACCACTGACATAAAGACACAGAAGATCTGTTACACTTTGGAAATAGTTCCTTTTATACTGCAACTATAGTATGTTACGATGCGTTTACACATCCTAACACATGGCATTTAAAAAGTCACTACGGGAGAATACGAGTTTTACTTATTGCACAGGAAAACGGGGCATTTATTCGGAGCAACAGGTGTTTTCTGTTCATGTTCTTGGCCTAAAAGATGTTAGAGCATGGAGGAGGATGTTTCTGTGATCGGAAAAACACATTTCCTTTACAGCTCTGTAAAACAGGTGATTTTTATGGTTAGGAGGGAGATCTCCAGGTGTCTCGTTTCTCAGCACCAGACAATGGCAGCCAAGGTTTGAAGAACCCAGGTCAGGCAAGTAAACATGCAAAATGGATATGTAATTCTTATTCCTATGAAGGAAAGGCTTTTATATTTTTAGATTGTTTCAATCTGGAATAAAGTTTTAACACCCATACAGCATTTATGCCAACAGTAGCATCAACAGTTTAACAAATAAAAAAGTAATAAAGTCACATTGATGGAAGGTTTCTAGAGATTATCAAGATTTTATTACATCTCTGATCATCCTACTTTCTTTGTGTGTGTATGTGTGGGATCTCTTGGCAAAATTTGAACAATCTTCACAAAGTTTTTTATTTTATAATACCACGGTTGCTGCCAGGACACTAGTTCTCATCATAATTTACTATTTATATATTTGTCTTCCTCATAAAACAAATTAATAATCAGCAGTTTGCTTGTACGCTATGTTGTTTGAAAGACAGTATTGTGTTACATGCTCTAAATGCACTGTGCTTACAATGATTTACATTTCCACAGCACATCTAGGAGCCATTCTGAAAATAATTCTCTTGTTGCTTCGGATGTCTTTCTGACATTTCCCATAGGAAAAAAATCATACACCATTTATCACTAAATGACTTTGCCCTGACCTTATAGAATCACATGTTTAACTTGTGTCATAAAAATACAAGCCACATGAGTACATCCCAACACGAAAGCCTTCTCTTAAGTGCACTGTAGGGAAGCAAACCAGTTTTGATTTAAAAGAGCTGAGAGGTACAATTTAGTTTTGACACTACATGTGCTATTCAAACACTTTGGCAAGTGTGCTTTGTGGCTTTTTTATACACAAACTCTGGTGGAAAAAAATTCCTTTAGATTCCCAGTCACCTCATGTGAACTACAACTGGAATACTTGGTTGGATATGATGACATTGTCTCCAAAAACAACACAAGGCACCATGGGAAAAAAGATAAATGCCAGTTCGATCCAAAATCAAAACCATTTTTCTCATTTTTTACATTTTTTTTTTATATAACATTAAAAATATACAGCCATGCATCCTTCTCTATATCTGCTTAATTCACCTCGGGGTCATGGGAGGAGCTGGAGTCTATCTCAGATGCTATAAGCAAAGTAGGGGCACACTTTGGACCAGTCACGAGGAAAAAAATGTTAAACAACAGCTAAAACAACATTTGTGGAAAAAAAAATCTGAATGATTGGTCTTCAAGTGTTGACACACAATCTGTAACCGCTAATATTTGAGTGTATATTTGGAAAATGCCAAAACAGTTTCCAGTTTTTGTACATCCATATGTTTGGTGGAAAAGTGTTTGGGGGCAGATGAAGTGGCTGGGGCATCTGGTAGGGTGCCTCCTGATGAAGTATTAAGGGAGCATACACAAGAGAGGAGACCCCAGGGAGTATTCGGGAGGTGCTGGAGGGACAATAACTCCCCCAATTTCCTGCTTCTCCAGCTGCCCTTCTGACCCAACCCCAGGCAGCAAAAAAAAAACTAAACTAAATATGTCAACAAACTAACTAAATATTTAGTCTGTTGGGTTTTTTGTTGTATGCAGATGTTTCCTTAATGTTTAAGAGTTGAAGTAAGTTGCACAATATTAGATTTTTGCAATACTACCAAAATGGACAGGTTTTTAAAAAAGTGCCATTGGAAAACATTATGCAAATAATGATAATCAACAATAGATATATCAGCAACTAAAAATTACAATAAAATATGATGAGATAAATCTTGCCCTGGTCCTGACTGATACATTGGAGGGTCCACCAAAAGGAATCAATTGCCTGACCTGTTAATTTGTGCTGTTGCAAGACTGTTGGTGGGTAAAAAGACATATACAGTGTGAAGCCAAAAAAGTTACAACACTGAAAAAAAATTGTAGTGAACATCAATTGCTTTACTAAAACTGTATTCATTGAGTCAATAGTTCAACTATATATATATATATATATATATAGTTATTTAATATAAAGTCATATAAAGTAGCATGCAGCATTGCATGCTCTAAAAATCCCCACACTAAAGTGGAAATATTGATACTTCCTGATAAGGTTTTAAATATGACAGATGAAGCAGCAGTCAATAAAACTAGAGATCATGTCTCTGCTAAGCTATACAGTTTGGTGGCACTTTTTTTGCAAGTGTTGGGGCGCACATGGTAGTGGTGGAAAAAATCATAACCTCTTTTTCTTTATTTTTTTCATGTCATTTTCTGGTCTTTTCTTTCATGCCTAACAGACTCAAGGCTGTGTCAAAATGTGCTTCATAATACCTAGTGCCCTATATAGTGGACACAACATTTTATAGAGGTGTCCGAATGTACTTTGAAAAAAAAATAGTAGACTCAAAATTACACATAATGCATCTTGAAAAGTAGTGAGCATCGATGGTCACTAGACGGGTTAATAAAGACCACAATGCATTGCAGGACGAAACTTACAATGGCAGATGTAATACAAAGATCAAAGAACTAACAAAAAAACTATAGATCATTCATTTTTATTTCTTTCTCATTGAATAGATATTATGCAAAGAAAGAATAAAGTATAACATAAGGAAATATTTTTACACAACTTTGGATTGAATTGAGAATGACATCTGTAAGTGTGCTATGGTTGCCATAGTTACAACTGGTACTGTGATGTCTGGCAGCAAGAAAGTAGTAAGCTTCATGCCTGAATCACCAGCAGAATGAGGGCTCTATATAGTGTGCTATGTAGTGTAGCCCTATGTACTGAATGAGAGGTTAGGCCATAGGGTGCACATTTGGACACAGCCTGACTGCTATGGAGGGATGCAAGGAGGAGGAAGTGACCTCTCCAACACTTCCTTTTGAATACCACCTAAGAGCTTGAAAAGATATGAGCATACAATGATTTAGATTGTAACATAGTTTTAATTAAAACTAAAAAGTCATGTGTGTGTGTATTTCTTGGTCCAAACATATTGAAAAAACATGTTTTAGATTTGTAGGATTATACAGTGTCTGTGTTTCCTTCAGAAAACGGATCCAAAAAATAAATAAATAAAATCTCACTCAAACCACCATTATGCAATATTTGGCCCTTCTTGCCCTTTTTTGTTCGTAAAACAGTTCATGGCTGCTAAATAATGCCTTTATGTTTCACTCAGCCTCAGAGGAAATACATATTTTGAGAACAAAAAACTTCAAATCTGCCTTTCTGTTTTTTATAACTTCACAATGAATGTTAGGACATCTGTCCAATTCTTTTACATGTTTTATATCATCACTATAACCAATCATAATGAAGGACAGCTAGGAGATGGATATGCACACCCAGTAGAGGAGTTTTTATGTTGTTGTTTTTCCAACTGTGGTTTCAGAGGATGAGTGTACAGTCAGAGTAAACACTGCATATTTTCTTGACATTCCTGTATGAAAAGTTCAGGGGAGAAATGCTGCCCAAATGGTGCTGCTGAAGTGTTTCTCCAAGACAGGAGAAGTGCTCTTTTACTTTTTCACTGCCCTTCAGCCATCTAGGTAAACTTTCACACTTGGATGAGCAAAAATTCTGACTCGCTGGCTGGAATTTTGCTTAAGTAAGCATCTTGTGCAGAAAAGGAAAGGTGGAATCCAGACAATGTGTCCAGTACTTAAATAGAAGGACAACAGGATTTGTAAGGTCCTAGCAAGAAAAGACAAACCCATGTATGATAGCATGTATAGCTTTCATGGCATCTCTCCATGCACTGGTGCTGCTGCCATGGGCCCTGAGAGGATAACAAGTTTTTAGGGGAGATGGAAAATGAAGCTTCATGTTTTAAAGTATATGGATATTTTG
>JBAMHV010000019.1:9919662-9936286 GCA_037177535.1 Pseudomugil gertrudae
ATTGTAAATAAACATCATTTTAAATCACTATATTCCCATGTCATCTCATTCTTTTAGTTGTTGGCATGTTGCACCCCCTCGGGGGCTGTAACAGCCAACAACATCACACTTCCTATCAGACTGCTTGAAAAAGAAAAAAAAACAGCTTGAATTTCCTCCGCTTGTCTGGTTTTTGCCATGCACAGTCTTAATATCCTCCTTATCTTGTCAGGCATTTACTGTGCTTTCCATATTAATCTGGTTTTGGAGATCTTGATCACTGTAGCTTGCTGGTAAACAGCTTTTCAAGATCCAAAACCAATGTTAAAAAGTTATCTGTATTTTGAAAAATTAAGAAGAGACTAATCAGACCTACTAGACCAATCCCTGCCACCTGGCAGCACATTATAAAATATGCAGTCTACACCAGATATTAGTGGCTCTCATAAATTCATTACCTATAGGCCTAAAGCTCTTACTTTTAAGAGTCTCATAGTTCATCTTCCCAGCCATAACAATCCCCTTAGTTGTGCTGCTATATGAAAAAGGCTGCTGGAGGACATCCTGTACTGGGTTCCTATCCTTACTTCATTGAATATCTGACATCATCATTATGCATGTTTCTCTTTAGGTATTTGTGTATTAAAGTTACTGTGATTGTTGACCCTTTAGTCCTGACCTCTCCACCACACCCCAAACCAGACAAGGCAGATTTTTATGCCTTTATATGATGTACCACAACAAGTTGGGCTGAAACTGTAAAAGTCCATTGAGATTATGGTCACCGGCTCTCTCCTCAGAGTGGAGCATTGATCCCTGAATGCACATGCTTGTTTAACACATTTGTTTTCATTTACTTGAACATTTCCTTATATTATGATACACAAACATTTACTGAGGCTATATTTTTTTTATCTCAGTAACATTAACAGTCTGGAGCTACTTTAAACCTCAGGATTCTTTGTGATGTATTCCACCTTATGCCCTCTAGATGCCAGGAGGCTCATCGTGGCTTTACATTTCACCAGGTTAGCACAAATTAATTGCCAAAATAGTAAATGCACACATGACGAAACACACACATACACATGCAGGCTTTAACACTGAAAATCTCATTCTCCACTGCAGGGAGGAGAGAAGTGATGCTATCAGCGGTTGGACAGCAAGACAAGCACCTAATTGCATTTTATAATAATATAAACAGGTGTGCAAAATGTTCCTGCCCAAAGATCTTCTCTAATCTCACGGGTCAGTTCCGACCCAATCTCTCACTCTGGACTGTGCTGAGTGAGATATTTTCTCTGCCAAGTAAAACGGTTTGGCCTTTGTCACTGTAACATTTCCAGTTTAATTCCTGAGAGGCCAATTAAATCATTGTTAGATGCATGAGGCTGGGAGCACATCTACAGGGTTTATTGCAGAGGCATTTTAAAATGTAGCAATAATATCCAACTGTGTACAGAAATGTTGTTACTTTGAAGAGTTATTGTCAGAGTACAAATATTTTTAAACTCTGGCTCTCAGAAGCAGAGTTTGGTGTGATTAGGTGCCTACGTTATTCTTTATTTTCATTTAGCATCTGCTGCAAAGTTCTCTCAGATACTCTACGTTGCAACTGCCATACTTATCTACATCGTTTCATACTTGTTTATATCGGGATGTGCATTGCTGCCGACTCTGGGAAAGAGAATTTTAAGGGAGATTTTTCTTGGCTGGGAAGGAAGTGGAGGTGGTGTCCAGGAGGTAAGTCAATAGGAAAGGCACTAAGAGGAGGAAGCCTCCTCTCCATAAACCAAGAGCAGGTTTGAGTGTAAGAGAAGATGATCTGTTGCCAAGGAAACCACAGAGCCCACAACTCTAGGCAGGTAGCTTGAACTTGTCCAGCGTTATACATCTATTCATTTTCTTTTTTATAGGATAGTCTCTTTCATTTGTCCAGGTGCCCAGGAAGAGGGCTGAAGTTTCTTTTAACACACATCACTTCCTTCAGCTTCTTTGTGGATCTCTAGAGTGATGCAACACAGCTAATATGGCCAGTTTTACTCTCGTCAAAAAGACCTGCGCAAAATAATCCCATAAAGATTTGACTGATGTGGCAGGTTTTACAGCACAAAGTAGAAAATATCTAACTAAAATGGTAGGTGCACTTATGTTGGCAGGTTTTTTTTTGTGAGTTTCTGATCTCTGTTTTATGATTTGAGCTGTATGGTGGTGTGATGTTAGTGCTGTCACCTCACAGCAAGAGGCCTCCCGGTTTGAATCTTGGCTAAGGATTTTTTTTTGTGGAGTTATGTGCCGTTGCCTGTCTGTCAAGAGTTTTCACTGCCTCCCCCTGACGGGGCATCAGCCCCTGCAACCGTAACACGATAAAGCACATATAAATATATATAGCTGATTATTTTCTCTCTTAAAAATAGTAATTTTACAAATATAGAAGAGGTTGCGTCTTCCCACAAAAAGACAAGATTTAACAGTCATGGGCATACCTTTTTGAAATCTCTAAGCTGCTATGGGAACTTGTTTTATTAGACATCAGCATGTTGTCTAGTGTTGTACTGTACCTGTCCAGGGCTGAGCTGAGCTCATCCAGCCTGTGGGTGTCAGTGGTGGTGTTTAGTTTGGACAGAGCATCCATCCTCTTCATGATCACCTCTAGCATGTCGCTGATTTTTCTCAGCACCCCTCGAGACTCTTGGCCACTGAGTACTAAAATGAACAGAAAAAAATATTGTAAAATCAAAGAGATGCAAAAACAGGATGATGAACACAAGAGGAACACAGCTCACTTTCTATACAAATCTTTTTGGCTATATTTATGCAGAAAATATGGTCAATAATAAAACAGCCTCAATTAATATTTCCCTCCTAACTTATTATTATTTTTGCTCAGTTTATTTTTGGACCCACTTTATGGTTTATATTTAAAAACAATTATTTAGTGTCAATTCATATGAGTCCTTTACAAAATCCAGCTGCTGACTGGAGACTGGTGCTCCCACTCTACAAATTTATCATGGACGTCCATTCCTGTGTGCCTGAAATTATTTAAAATCATGCTGGAGGTAAACATGAACAATGATGTTCGTAAACACCTGGTGCAAAGAACGAGGTCAAAGCATGGCACCTGACTGCTCTGCTTGCAACTGAAGGTTGTAACCCTGCCCCGATGCGCACACGGAGCCTAAAGCTATATTATAATTAACATGTAGCTGCCTCAGGAGCCACAACTCAATTCTTATTTTGCCTCATGCTGCAGGTTTAAACCGTTTTTCATTTAGAAAGTGCAAAGAATCCAGATAAATGATGTCACTCCTGCAACTAAGGAGTCAATGTACAGTCTAAATTTCTGACAAGGGGGTGGCAGAAACAACAGCCTCATATTGTTTTTGGACACAGAATGAAATTAAAGCCTAACCCTTAAGCATCTCACCCCCAACAATCGCATTAGGCTTTAGAAACTGCAGTGTGTGCAGAGTCTCTTCCCTTGTCACAGCGCATTTATCACCGGCCACACAAAAAGTCATCTTTCCAACCAAAAATATGTTGTAAATGCATTAAATAACAGCAAGAAGTAAACAATACTCTCTTCTCAGTGATCACAGTGTGTTTCAGCAATGAGATACAGACAAAAGCACAAAAACAAGATTAGAGAACTTTACAATGATCTGAAAGTAAGCCTTATATAAAAAAGGGAGAATTGTTGTTTTATTGCTTCTGTGTTTTCTCTTTCAGCCTAGTCTGAGCATTGTTTAGGCATCTCAGCCTATAAATTATTCAGCAGATACACAACAAATTCGCATGCAATGACCACAAAAGGAAAACAAACTATGTTTAACACCATTTTGATCATTTCATGTAAAAACAGCTGGATGCGTTTCGTATGTTCAAATGTTTTCCAACAAAATTGCAAAAGTCTAGTTTTACACATCTGGAAAATCTCAATGAGCCATTTATCATTTTATTTACTAAATTCAGACCATCCTTTATCAGCTGCAGACTAATCGCTGCAAAGCCTGCAGGCTGTAGTCAGTTCTACTCGGTAATGACCCTCATGCACACTGTGCCCGTAAATCACCATTACTGAGACTGATGACATTCCCTCCAAAGTACAGTTTTAGAACGGAGGCTTATATGTGTTTGCAATCAGCAGCTCATCAGACATCCTTTTACAGCTGTTCTCTTCCATCTCTGGGGAAACATTGGAGATTTTTTTCTTTGCAGAGTTAGGTGGTAGCTGATAGCATCCACATGCTAATGCAAAGCCTTCTCTCTGCCATCTCTTTCCTCAGCCATTTAAGAAAAAATAAAAGCTTCATTTAGCTGGAGCTAAGTTCCTTGAACAACTTCATTTTTGAAGTGCTCTAGGACAATCAATATTAAGAACTAATTCCAATGTGATCACCATTATACTGAAGCTGATTTGTGCGCTGTCCTCAGGGAGCTTGTGTATATGCATAAAGGTTTTCCTTGATGAATCAGGCCACTGAGGTTTTCTTTCAATGATACATTTATCAGTGCTCTTTATAGACATGGTAGCTGTAAAGCTTTTCCTTTAAGCAATTCCACAAAAACTAATCAGTTGAATCAAGAAAGTACTTGTGTCAAGTGGTTTGAGTGTCCAGGTCAAAACAGTAAGATGATATTTATACAGACGATACTCAATTCATGCAACCACATGGCCCCTTGATGTTGAATCAATTCAAAGCCAAATAAACTAAATTAATGGTCTTGTGTGAGCATCAGTTGTAAGAAATATTTAGAGGTTATTCAGCTTTCATTTATTGTACCAAAAACATTTTATTTATTTTCTATATTGCCGAGTCCAGTTAAGGGCTATGGAGACTTGCAGCCTATCTCAGCGATCATCAGGGAAAGGCAGGGTACACCCCGGGCAGGTCACCAGTCCATCATTGGGGCTCCCAAAAATATATAAAAAGATATTGGTGGGGGTAGTCTTTTTGAAGGAATTTATTCAAGGAAATAAATACTTTGAATTACACAAGATTGCCCTTTTTAAATTAGAAGTAGGTTAGAAGTGTTTTTTGTAATTAAAAAGAAGATATATCCTGCTTTTAAATCCTTCCTTTTAACATGTAAATCATTCATTTATTGTCTGTATAAAGTAGAACTGCAATGCTTTGGTCTGAATTCCTGCTTATTCTCGCTCCACACACACCTTATAACCCTGTTCTGAGGTGCATCTTCAGAGCGACTCGTTTTGGTGTGGTCTCTTTGAGTGTGAACGAGGCCTGTCATGTCCCCCCGCCCCCTCCAGGTCACTCTACCCTGTTCCACGGTGTTTGTAGCTTGATAGCAGTGATACGCTAATTTTCCAGCAGAGAAACATGTTATTGATAATATATATAAAGATATATGTGCGACATCAGGAGGGAATAGATTTACATTTTCTGCATTCCTAAACACTTAGAAGTGCATAAAAACATTCATTTAAGGGCTAAAAAAAGTGGATTTTGCATGATATATTCCCTTTAAAGGAAGAAGGTGCCCAAACTTTAGACTGGCAGTGTACAGTATATATATATATGAGGGTTTTGTGTATATAACACTACCCTCAACTTAACTTAGAAACTTCTTATCCAACCAACAGTTGTTTTGTCTTAAAGGTTTTCCAGCTTGGGAAAACATTAGAATTTTAATGTGACCACAGGCAAATTTAAGTGAAGTTAAACGTGAGATTACTAAAGCCTGTAACTCCTAGTCATGCAGACCTGCCCTCTATCCTACAGTAACAAATGACTTTGCTGTTCAGTAAGTAATCCATGTGTTAGCTATTAGGCTTGAAAAGTAGATTAAAAGGATTGATACACAATAGAGTAGAAAACAAACTGCTCACATGCTGTTTTAATATAAAAAAAAATGACTGACTTTGTTGGTCACTGCCTGAATGTAAATTAATTTTCTAGTAATGTAACATGATCACGCTAATAGATAAAACACACAGTTTCCATAATACAAGAGCAAAGCAGCATGGAGAAAAGCTGGATTTGTAATTACACGTGCTAAACCACAGGCACGTCAGGATGTGGCATGATGTCACCAGCTTTGTGCTGGGAAACGAGTCTCATCAGACGTCATATAGAATCAGGAAATTCATTTTACTTGCTTTACCTAAAAAAGCCCCTTCTCATGATTGTCTCACAGGAGGCTCCACCGGTTAGGATAGTCATGTACTTTGGCTTTGTTGCAGTTTAACTTAAAGAATGTGTTCTACTTAATGAACTAACGTATGTTAGGTGAAATGTTCCTTTAACTGGAAAGTAACACATACCGGTAACTCTGTAATATTACATGTTGATGGTGTTTGCTGCAAAGTGGGTGTGCATAACAGCATTTGCTGCTCCCCAAAGGCTTGGCACATAATGGTACATTTTCAAATCTATAATATTTGGCACAACAAACAGCGTTTAATGCATATAAACCAAAACTGCAGACTCATTAAAAAGGCTTTTAAAAGAACTTTTATTTTCACTGTTTCTACTTTAATTGTCCTGCATTTTCCCTCTTTTACTCTTGCAATAGTACTTTAACAGCTGACTCAAGGATTTTGAAGAAAAGAAGAAAATTCCTTCTCTGAAATAGTAATGTATAATAGTTTGGCTAAATATTCCCTTTTTTTCTCCTGATTCCATTTCTATTTCTCTGCTTTCTCTCAACGCTTCAATAAAAATTCTTGTTTCACTGTATGATATATTTAACTAATGATAAAATCTACAAAATTCAGCAATGATCTTAACATTTGAACAGCATCATGTGTTTGAACAGAGCATGTTCAGTTGTATCAATGCAGCATTCAGGCAACTATGCAACCCCCCGCTTCAGACTTTCTTAGTCCAGCAACTTAGTCTTTTTCATTTGTTTTCATTATAAAATATGCTTCTTGTTTTATAATGCTTTGATGTAAAGCATATTGAATCACCATATTGTTGAATTGTACTATACAAATAAACGTGCCTTGTCTTGTCTTAAGACTTCTCCACTTTAAAGAAAACACAATTACATTTAAAGTTAATGTGTTTCGGTGCTGCCTAAGGGAAACCCTTTGCAGCACAGGTGCTTCACTCTTGTACAACTTAGATATGTTATACAGTCGGCGGAACAGTCGGCGGAACATACCTCAGAAACGGTTAAAACACGTGTTTGGCTGAGAAGGAACCACAGAACCAACCTTGTGGTGATATAGTGACAAAGTCATAAGGCATGATTACAGCTTTGACCTGCCAAAGGGGTTTGTTAGTGTGTTAGATTTGTATTACATGCAATAGAAAGCATCATTATACTATGTATATTTAACCAGGGACAGCCTTAGGTGGAGTGGAGTTCCCTTCTTTCTCTATAAAGTGATAACATGCTGGCATTGGATGTCTGGAAAGGGTCTAATCTAAATGTCTCATCTGTGGGATGAGTCCACCACATCATGAGCGAAGATATAACTGAACTTTAATACTGTCATCTAACATTCCTCTGTTGATAAAGAATAGTGATAAACCAGTCACTCCTTAATGTTTAAAATTCATTCAGGAACAGGTTGCTATATACAGGCTCGGGAGATTTACAGTGAAACACTAACAGAGGTTTCTACTTGTCTGGTTCACTGTTAATCTCAGTCCAAGTTAAAACACCCTTAGAAAGATTATCCTGAAACTCATCAATTGAGTCTTTGCTAGGCGGCTGGATTAGGCCTACACAGAAATATGTAGAGATTTGACCTCACACCATAAGACCTACATGTTAAATCTCACCTCTGTTGTCAGAAGTGCTGTTCAAACAGTCAAACATAAGTGAAAGGCTCCTTTCAGGTGGCTGCGCAGTGGGGGTCTACGCAGCCCAATTTTTGTAACTTTCCAAAACTGACGAACCAACAGCCACGTCCGCTGTTCACAGTGACCAGCCAGGTGCCTGCTGGTGAGAAATGGGCAGAGCTCTGCATTCCTACTTCTTCCACTGCCCCCTTTCGCAGCTGAATCAAACGATTTTTGTCTGAGTTACAACCGGTGGAAGAGCTGGAGGAGAGCTTTCAGTATGCGACATGACTTATTTTCCAAGATAGTTAGTTGTTAACCAAGATTTGTGCTTCATTAACAAAGTCCTTTGGATTATTCTGAACAAAACTTACGCCTTTAACCCAGCTAGTCAAAAACATGCTTCAATTTTCACTGCAATAGTTCCATTAATCTGACTTTATCTGGAAACAAAACAAGAAAGCCGAGAATACAAGACCATCTGTGTTGATATTCAACACTTTTATTGTGTTATAATACGTAATGTGCATAAGTGTTTGATTAGGAGTTTCAATAAATGACATAAATGATTAATATATTGGGACTGAAAGCAAAAAAAAAGGCAATAAAGTGTCAAAGCCACATTTTTTATGCAATATCCAAATCTGAAAAAGTTATCATTTTGAACCTTGAATGTTTGTTAGTCTTTGGAAAGATATCACTTAATATTTTATAGCAGCATAAGGACGAGTTCCCCGCAGTAAGGGTCATATCTGGCACCATCCAGATAGTTCTATTACTTTACCTTCACAAAACGGCAGGAGGAAATAACAGTGACTTTGGCAACCTGGACACAAGTCCAGCATGAGATTATATGGTGGACATGTGTTCATTGGACATGGTGGACATGGACATTGCTAGTCTTTTTCAGGAAAAACTTTTTTTTCTGGTAACAAGATCCTTCAAGGTGTCAAAGACTTTCACAGGTACACATCAGTACCCTAAATTCATGGCCACCGTTTGATAAGTCCATCTATAGCATATGATAATAGCACCAGACAGCTGCTGAATAAACTTCCTCAGTAAATTTCAGAGTAATTTGGGGCTATTTAACGATTTTTATGGGGCAGTTTTTTTATATAGTCAATAAACAAAAGGGGGTTTTCTTAAGTTTAAACTCATGTAATTAAGTAGAATATTGGTTGAACCTGCAAATCTGTTAAGTTTACTGCCTGTTTATTCAAACAAGTTATTTATAACTATAAAAGTATTTATCTGATCTGTTAGCCATTATTAACTGTTGGTTCTGGTTTACACTTTACATCTTCTGTATATCAAAGCTTGTACTCCGCGTGGACAAATAACACGATATATATATTATATATATAAATATAAATATATAAATCTCCTGTGAGAAACCGCAGACGGGTATTTTGTGTCGCAGCATCATGTAATTTCACGCTCCAGCATATGACGCTCCAGACGTGTTCACATTCCCACACAAGGAGCCGCAGGCATGCAACCTGCCCCTCACACACACTGACATCACGCAGCCGGGAAATTACATCTCCAAAACACATAAGTGCTTGTTTGCACAAATCGGCATGGCAACTCTGAAGCGCATCCAGAACATATGCGGCTTAATAGCTACATCACCATTAAAAAAACAGTGAAAAGATGGAATGGCGCTTTAGGCTGTATGAGCGCAGTATGAGCGGAGTTAGAGAGGCTCGTGCAAAGCAAAGAGACAAGAGGGAAAGTTTTTACTTCCTTACCTTTGGGGATGGGCGCAGGAACTTGATGGGTATCAGTAGAAAAGACTGAGTCGGCAAATTGGATCCAGCATGAAAAGACTAAACAAAGTTTGAGAAACTCCATAGTAGATGTGACAGAGTGACCGAAGGGGCTTTCTATTCCCAGCAGTGGTCAAGATCAGCCCCAGAGGGTCCTACTGGTGGCTCTCGCGATAATAGAATAATTAAAAGGAGGGGGGAAAGGAAACGTCCAGAAGTGTTGGGTTTTCTGGACGAGAAGGTTTCTAAACCCTTGTCACGACTCCTTTTGCTCCAGGGAATGGTGGAATAAGTACAATTCAGAGAAATTAGAGAGCAACAGGCGTGGTTCCTCCTTAATTGCTGTAGCAGCTAGTCTGTTCCTGGTGAAGCCTGTGATGAGAGGAGGTGGAGTAGGGAACGTGCTCACCCCTGACACAGGGACGCCCAGCGTGAAAGTGTGACTAAACACAGCTGTATTTGTACCCCCCACCTCCCTAACACAAACAGCCCTCCTCTGGTCCCCTCCCCTCAGGGGAGAACCAACACTGCTCCACTTCAGCAGGAAAAGCAAAGTTACAATGGAAATATGGTTTTCTTTTTCAGTATTCAGGTATTTTTAGGGGGTTTCTTTTAATGATTTTGGCCATTTTAAATTGAAAACAGACTTCCATGTTTGGGATTTTTTGCGCTAAATTGGAACATTGCATGAACTACTGTGGGGTTGTTTAATATTTATAAGTGGAGAAATATTAGAACCAAATCATTTATGCACAGAGTACAATAGATTTTATTTTATTTAAATCTCAGCAGGAACATATATATGTCCGTATCATTGTATATCTAGCAAGAAATGAGAGAAACAAGTTTCAAAGATAGTTACAATATATTTAATGAGATTTAAGACACTTTTTTCAGTTATTCCTTAAACTTTCAGAATGTTTAATAAATATCTTTTTTCTTCTGCCTTGGTTTGCACAGAGACAACCCATCAATGTCCAGCACAAGCAAATGAAAATAATAGATTTCAGATTGTATGACACATTTTGTTTATGAAAGCACCTTTTAGAGTTATGTGCTGCCAGTTTGTTTTGTTGTGGTCACGTTTCAGCTTTTGAGCATCTCATTGTATTAACTTAGTTTTCTCTTTGGGGTTATACATGTCTGGGTTAAAACTGGGAGTCTCACAACTCCTATGCCCTTTATACCATGCCCGGTAGGGTAAGGAAATAGATGAGGAAAGCAGACAATGAATAGCTTCGGTTTACTGTCAGATTCAATTTTTGTTTCATTTGACCTTGAAACCGAAAGCTTCGTCTCATTTATAGCTCTCCATCCTTATTAAAAGTAAAAGACTTCTCCATCTACCCCCCACCCTAAAGCCATTTCTATCTGGCAAATTATTTGCAGTGCAGCTGTGGTATAGTTGCCAACAGATTGTTTAGCCTAATGGCATCACCAGGTTTATAGCTTTGAACGTAAAAGTAAGGAGTAAAGCTTCTCTTATATGAGATTATGCCTTTATGTTAAGACTCTGATAAATGTAGTAAATAGTTTAGACAAAAGAGAAAAGCTTTGCCCACTTAAACTCTGATCATTCCCTGTTTTGCAGTTTAGATCGCTGGCAACAGATTGATTGATATATATATATATATAATGACATCATTGGCTTTATGGTTTTGAGAGTAGAGTTCCTAGAAGGCAGCCTTTATTTTCTTTTTTTATGAGTTAAATTATGCCTTTCTAGTGAGGCCCCGATAAGGAGCTGTGCCAGAAGTCTCAACTTATAACGTCAGCCTCTCGTTTTACAGCAATTCAGCATGTGGCTGACATTGGACTGAGCGCAGGAGAGTCCATTTATGGAAATGAGTGTTTCATGAGACAATTACCACTATGAAGTTTACTGTCTTTTTCTCAAATCCACATGCATCCAAAAGAAAGATTGTTATTGCCCCTGTCAGACTGTCATTGTATTAGCAGCTGTACTAAACATTTATGATTAGATGTGCCTTAAACAATGTGTGATTCTTCAGACAGACATTTTTCTGTGTACAAAGCAGGACCTAATGTTGACTCTTGGCAGCATGTAGAAGGATGTTCTGTGCCATGTTGGACGCACGTCTGTGCCATGTTGGACGCACGTCTGTGCCGGTCCATTTAACTGGCTCAAATCTGAACACCCAACTATTTAGAAAAGCCTATGAAATGTTCTCTGGACTTGATTACACCCTGACAAACTACATAAATGTCACATGAGTGCTTTAATATAGTGTACTCTTCTGGGTAGATGTAGAACACTGTGGAGGTTTTTGTGGCACCGAAAGCCACACTGTAGGTTTTAATCTTTTTGAGTTACTTGCAGAAGTGTGACATGCCCATGATGGTGGCAGTGGGTTGACACGTTTAAACTCTGGCTACGTGTGGTGTGGGGGTGAGAAAATTGCATTTAATTACACAAAATATTGGCAGATACAGCCGCTGAGAGACGGTTGTGGTGAGTGGGGTGATGACGGTGTGGAAAGCTTGGAGCTCATCAAGACAACAAGGCACACCTGGTTACAATTATTTTAACTCTGCCTGGGTATCAGTGGGTGCTATTTCACTCCAGACTGCTACACACAGGCATGCTGCCAGCTGTTGATCAAATATGGAAGGAAGGAAAACTCTTACAGTTGGGAATATTTCTAATTCACAGGTGTTGTGTTCCTAATGGTTTTTTTTTTTATAATTTTTGCTTCACTGTCCTTGGCTGAATTAAAGACTAAACACAGTGCTGAGCTTCCTGACAACTGCAAACCATTGTCTATTTTTACTCCTGTTTTGAAGACAGTGGGTTTATAGGGACTGTTTAAGTCTAATCAGACAGCAAGGAGAAACAGATGACTCATCGGGGAGAGGGACTCTAAAAAGGATACACAAGTTTTAACACTACACCAAGAAGCTTCCAACCTTGGTAGCTGCAGAAGGAGTTATTAAGTTGATCTGAGGCGTCAAGATGACAAAAATGGAAAAAGCAGCTCAGAGAGGAACATCCATACGATATAAAAACAAATAAAAGATAGTTTAAATAAACTCTGAAATGTGCAGGCAGCCAGTGAAGTGATGCTAAAACAGGTGTAATGGGGTTTCTCGTGTTCCAATCAGAAGACAAGCAGCAGCCTTTTAAACAAGATGATGATCGGAGAAAGATGACCAACTGATTCTAAAATTAAGTGTTCAGTTTCTAGTAATAGTTTATGAAAACAGCCGGTACAAAATGAGATTTAAAACTCTCTTGCAGTGGTTCTGCACTAAATGAAGCCACAGAGCATTCACTGACTGGAGCTACTCATCAAACTTTACATGGAACACTGGACGTCGGGCACCGGTAGTGACGTACCCAAGTTCAACCATTCTGCCGTACGGCAAAATTATCTAAACAAATAAATTTCCCATATTCATGTACATCTTCCTCAACCTACATTGCATCAAAAGGTGACGCAGGATCTTCCTCAGATTAATTAAAATAATGGTTAGAATTTTAACTAAATAAATTCCTGCTCATCCATCCATTTTCTAACGCTTGATCCCAGAGCGAGGTCGCGGGGGGGCTGGAGCCAATCCCAGCTGTCAACGGGCGAGAGGCAGGGTACAACCTGGACAGGTCGCCAGTCCATCCAGGGCCAACACAGATAGACAGACAACCATGCACACACACATTCACTCCTATGGGCAATTTAGAGTCTCCAATCAGCCTATTAGCCTCCACTGCAGTATTGTTTGCCGTCGTTATATGAACAGCGCAGGAAAGTCCACCCTCTTCAGCTTTGTCAGCCAGATGGTGTCGGCTTAGTGTGCAAAGTATACATAGTTTCTGACTAGATTCTTGGCCAATTTTAGCGCAGCACACTTTCAATGCTCTGACTTTTTTGCTTGTCAGTGTAAACACACTTAAACATAGTGCGCGAAGTCATGTTAGTGCGCTGATAGAAACCCCAGTCTATGATTGAGACACACCCATAGTTTTCTTAATAATGAGATTGGCTCAGCTTGATTAAAACTGACCTGTAACAGCAGGGGAGGGGCTACAGTCATTGTGTATTTGTGAAATTTTGTGAATAAGTTTTTGGTAAAACTTAATAGTGACACAGATCACAATTTCAGTCTTTTTCAGACCTGACAGAATTAGAGAAGATTATAATTGATTAGTTTTAAAATGTCTATGACCAACAAATGGTTTCTGTTCGCAGTTCACCCTAAATGTGCAAGTTTATTCTGAGTGTCCTCCCAGTCCAAACCAGTCAATGGTCCAGACATATCCATTTTAGATTGACTGGAGTAACTGAATTCTTACAAAGACTGAGAGTCTGACATAATATTTGTTTCTCTCTGTGTTGGATTAGAGATAAATTATCCCTTTATCACCAAAAAAAAACAAACCTTAATCATGTGAGCACAATCACTGTCGGCTTCTGTATATTTACAGTTAAAATTGCCTTAATTTTACTTTAATGATCAATGAAGATGGATGCAACACTTGACAAATTGTTCAGTTTTTGGGTAAAATGTTTTGCCCTGTCTGAGCCAAAAGTACATATTTGTAAGTGGTTGGGACCCACCTTGAATTTCAATCTACTCTCTACGCTATTTTTGACCTCCTCGGTGGTAGAACTAACTGGTTTTGCAATTATACTGGTGAGTCACATATCGTTGAAACTTGGCCTCCTAAACCTTTCTTGAGAAGCCACAATTGTAGAAGGTTGGGTTATACTTTCAGCACAAATGCTTTGATCACTTCACTGAAAATGTAATTACTAGTCCGGATCAGTGGAAAGAGTATCAGTCATACCGTTCACTCAGGTCATCATTCTAAGGAACTTGTCACTGCGTCACCATCGCTTTAGTTCAGGCTACTGTGGTCATATTTATGGGGCTACAAAGCATCCATTGACCCAGGTTGTGGTCGAGGGGACTTGAAGTGGGTATGCCAAGAGACTTGATCAACATTGCATTTAATTAAAGACCAAACACTTTAAAATGTATATGCTATGTTTAGTAACATCCATGCACAGCCTAACCTCACAGACAGCAAATAAAAAGGGATAAAATAGGAACTTCTGATTGCTCATCATCAATCTTTGTCTCAGAAGAAAAATGCTTGAGGGTACCTTGTGGGAGTTGTACATCAAATAATTTGAAGTGCACAGATAGGCCCAGCTTTTAAACCTTCATTATTTTAGCTACACAATTTGCATTTCTAATTGGCATGGGCTTTTGGGCAGTTTTCCTGGAAAATTACAGATAATAAGATCTTTAGCTGGCCTTTCATTTGAATGTCATCATTAGGCAGACATTTTAAAACCACAGGGCTTGGCTAAACACTCCAGTGGGTTGAGGAAATGAAGATTCAACCTTGCAGGGATCCTGCCCCTCTGGTGCCACCTCATCGTTTTAGAAAAGGTCCATGCTACTCATTTTCTTTTCCAAGCACAGTTTGGAGGAAACATAATTGATGCCTTCATTCCATTCACTGACAACAGTTGTTCCAGTCCATCTGACATGCTACATCTTTATATATCCCAGCGGTCAAAGGGAGAGGGTTGCATGTGGCACAGAGTTTGCAACTTAAACAATAGAATAGATTTTATGTGGCATTCTTAAAAAGTTTGGATTTGAAAAATCACTTTTCAGTAATATCTTTGTAAAACTTTATCAAATTAAATTAACACATTACATTCAGTGAATGAGGAGGCATTTTAATGCAAAGCAACATACAAAAAGTAGCCTATAATCATTTGATTGTCACATCTGAAAAATGGGAGCTACATTTTTTTGTGTTCACTAAATATGATTTGTCTTAAATTTTGTAATAAACAATATATATATATATATATAGTAGCATTTTTATCTTCTCTCACCCACATTCTTCCCCTCTGGGTTGAGGTTGGTGGCTTTTATTCCTTATAAGCTCAGATTCTCTCCCAGAAGAATGGGAGCTTCATGATCATGGGCAGTATCTTACACGTTCCTATTGCGTTCTTCTGGACTGACATGTCTGATTTTTATGATCTAATGAAGTATCTAATGGAGCCACTTCTCCTGTGCGTGTGTCACTGCCCTGAGTACTGAGGTGGTAATAATAATAAAAATATTAATAATTTCATTTTAGTGATAAAATACTTTTTATTTGTAAAACAGTGCTACAACTATATTTGAAATAATAATAACATTAATAAAACCTATCCCGTAAATAAAAATCTAAGAAGGATATATCCTGCTGAAAAATTCTTGAGAATAAAAACATTTTTAAGTTTCTTTAAAGGCTCCACAGTCTGTAGCGCTCTCAGATAGCTTGCTGTAGCATTGGCTTGCATCTGGAAGGCTCTGTTTCCCGTTGTTTTTAGCTTAGCTATGGGGACAACCTGATTATTTGTATTGTGGGGGACAATTATTTGTATTGTTACTACCCCAAGCAATGGGAGAAAAAATGTATTAACAAAAAACTGCCATTGCTTTTGTCTCAGTGGTGGCCATTAACACTGGACAAGACAAGTAAAAAAAAAAAAAAAAAGTAAAGTTTCAGCCTGCAGCAGCATATTTAGATCTGTTTGCACCAACACCCTCCAGCCAAATCTAATTAGTAGATTTTTCAAGGCACAATGTCAGCCTCACGTTTCAGCATGAGCCATGACATCTACACTGTTTCATGGTCGTTGTCAGGAGGAAAATAATTTTCAAAATTATCAGCATCGTACCTTAGAAAGTGTCTGTTTCACCAAATCAAATCTAAACATTAAATCATTTTCTAACCCCTAATCCAGTTCAGGCTTGGGACTGAACCTGTCCCAGCTAATTGGCAGAGTGCATCCTGAATAGGTCACCAGTCCATCACAGTAAATCTAAATCTAACAATAGAGCTACGATCTGGCAGTTAACAATTTTTGCATGTTAGTTAGCATGGCAGGTGTATCTGCTGCTGGGTGGTTTCTTTTATAAATATACTATAGGCTATACTGTATGTGGACATCACATTGGATCCTGCTACGTCTATCAAAGGCGCTGCATTTTGTAAATATATATATATATATATATATATATATATATATATATATATATATATATATATATATATATATATATATCTCTAAATAGCTC
>JBAMHV010000019.1:9937825-9982368 GCA_037177535.1 Pseudomugil gertrudae
CTGTTTGCCTTGGGTGACCCTACCAGGGGCATAAAGCCCCCGACAACATAGCTGCTGGGATCTTCGGGACACACAAAAACCTCACCACACCATAGTAAAAGTCAATAATCATCCAGTCTCATAAATAGGCTTCCACAATAGTGTGTAAACAGTGTTTTATTTAGCTGTATTTGCAGAGATGTTAGTTCACCTGTTTGCCCCTGTTTAAAACACAGATACCAGAAATTCTAGTAAGTGTATTCTGTTGGGAACCAGCTGCTGCATCCTCTTTCCCAAATACAAACTACATCCCATTTATTTTTCTTGTGTAGTTTTTCTGGTCCATGTTATCTACAGCTTTTTATCCAGGTTCACTAAGGATTCGGCTTTGACAGATGTATTGCCACAGTCTTAACAGGACATGTAGTGCATACCAAAAAGAGTCCTACTGGAAATTCTCAGTGTAATTTTAAATCACTTTCAAGATCTTTCTATTCATTCACAATGTCTTCAGGGACTTCACAAAATGGCTAAGTTTTAAAAAGAAAAAAACAGCTGCTTCATGTGAAGTATGTCAGTTTTGTAAACAAAGTACAACATATGGCAACTGACACGTCTTCTCTCAAACAGGCAAACCTTGTAAAAGATGTTTGCAGTGCTGTTTGTTTACAATGTGTCACTGCCAGACTTTGACTTGTGTAACCAAGTGTGTCATTTTTAACTGACCGTATCACAATGAGATTACAGTTTATGGGATGCAAAACTTTAACATGTTTTTAATTATAAGGAATGTTTATGAAATGGGTTGTTGCAGTCAATATAATCATACTTACCACAACTGGAAATATGTGTTTTTACCAGTTTTGGTCTTCTCAGCCAACAAATCAGTGCTGGGTTGACATTGATGACATCAGCTCTGTGTGATCCTGATGTCTAATTCATACCAAATGTGGAGTGTTTCTTTGTAACATATTGTCTTACAGCATACTTTCTGTAAAATGAGGGATGTACATTATAGCTTTCTCTCACAATGTACACCAGGGAGGATGGTTTCTGCAGAAGTCTGGAAAGTCAATGTAATGCCTGAATATGGGGGAAAAATTTACCTACAGATGTTTCGGCTCTGACTAAAAGTTAAATTACGGTAAGTTGGAGGTCACAAATTGAAACGGGAGATTTAAAGTTATCAGCCAAGTATTAAGGTGTTTACATTAAACAAAAATGGTTCCAAAATAATGTTAATACTGTGAATAGATTACGCTACACACATACTTTTCCATTATCTTCTTTTTTTAAGTCATATTGGAGTGGTATGGTATGGAACAGAACAAAAGATGGAACAGAAGAAATTCTGATATTATGTGGCAGCACTTTACCAAAACATTTTAATGGACAGCAGCCCAAACTTTTACAGAACTTTGTCTTCTTATCACTGTTTGAAAGTTCTTCACATATGAAAGTTGTCTGTTTTTTTAATGCCTTTATTCGAGCAACACAACAGACCCCTCTTTGGGAATTTTCTGCTGCTGACCCATCCTTTTCTGTTTGGTGTATAAAAACAACTCTTTCTGAGGTTTCTAATTAAGGCACTTTGAATTGTCTTGTATGTGAAATGGGCTATACTTGGACTTGCAACCTGTCCAGGATGTCCCCTGCCTCTTGCCTGCTAACACCTAAAGCCTTATGTCCCCCTGTGACACTAAACTGGATTAAGCAGAATGAAGGAAGGAAGGAAGGAAGGAAGGAAGGAAGGAAGGAAAGAAGGAAGGAAGGAGGAGGGAAGGAAGGAAGCAAGAAAGAAAAATGGCCTGTCTGCCTCTCGCCCAACGATTGCTGGGACAGGCTCCAGCTACTCGTGATCCTTCATTGGAATAAGAAATACAGATGTACGGATGGATGAAGGATGAAATATTATAACTCATAACTTGTTTCTTTATCCTCCATGCACAACAAAACTGTTTTTTGTAAGGGTTAAATGCAGAAGTGTCCATAGTTGGACCTGGAGTACACACACTGATTCAAATTTATATTTACAGCAGCTTACAAAGTTCTGCACAGTGACTCAGGAGCAGTGATATACTGAAAACCTGCAGGAATATAGTTCTTGAGGACCAGAAATTGACACCCCTGGCTTGACGTGAAACTTTTGACCATGACATTAACCTGATATAGATATTAATGGATTATTTTAGGGTCAATCTACATTGTTTAAAGCTTGTTGGTGCTTTGAGAAGGTAACTATTTTTAAAAAACCCAACATTTTAATCAGGATCAAACCTGTCTCTTATGAGATCATGTGAGCAGAAGTGATTTGCCTTACGACTCCCCCTATATAAAACAGAGTGGGCTCCAATTTGTGCTACTTTTTCCTCCTCTTTAAACAAAAATTTTCATGGTTTAACAAAGTAGGAAGGTGAAAGCAGTGTCTGAGGAGGCCAGAAAAAAAAGTGGGAAAGGGATCGCAAAAAGAAAAGACACAAGTCAACCCTGGCAAACGAGTGACTTGCTGGACTCTAATGAATTAATAGTGTGAATGTACAACTCACACTGTCTCATATTATAAGACTGGTAACTTTGCTCTTCATCTGTTGTGCAAAAGTACCAAAATTAGATATAATTTTTCACATCTTTCAACCAGTTTATTATAAAATAATGTCAGTAAGTGCCTGATAAGCTGCAGAACTTTGCAGTACACATCTGTGACTTCATTTTGCCGTCTTGTATAGAGGCTAAATGTGGTTAAAGTTAAAGCTAATCAGGATGGGGTCAGAATCAATGTTGTATTCTGATTTTTGTCACATTTTAACTCAGATAATTAATTGACTGAAACTAACTTATATAAAACTGATAATATAAGTTTACCAACAATCCAGTTAAAGTGCTTCCCAAACCAATAAATAGAAACAGTTTTTACTAGAAGCGCTAAGGAGGGCATTCCTACGCCAGGGCCATATCTTTCAGGGGTGAAAAATCCTTTAAAAAAATCACTGAATCTAAATTACTTTGCTGGTCAAAGTGGTCTGGACACATGAATCCAAAATACAGATTTATTGTGACAGTGACATGTGACCTGTGAGACGTTACAGGTTTAGTGCCTCTAGTGGCCAAATAATACAACAGGTATCCTTTAAAATACTATCATGATGTGTTTTACTGTCTTGAATGTTCCTAAATCAATCACAAGAGCAGAGAGGAAGATATACAGCAGACTAATCACACAAAACTTACAATGTATGAGAACTGTGCCCTGAAATGTTTCTATTGTAATCACTGAGATAGAAACTGATGAACAACCTGACAAAGATGCAGAAAAAAAACATTTCTAACTGTTGCACAAGTTACCACAAGCAAAGCAAAGAAAGAAATGGTTTGAGCAAAACATTTCATTGCTCATTTGATCTGCATGAAACTCAGAAACACTTGAATGGTTTTTAGTGCTTTACTGATTTTGTAGAAAGAAGACAAAAACCAAAAGATCTGCAAACAGCTCAGTTTAGCTTTATTTTAAATATGTCCATAGATTATTTGCACAATTTAGATTAAGCTCAGTTTTCATTCATTGCATGACTTAAGTTTTAATTCACAGTATTAGTGCAAAAGTAGAAGAATAGGGACTGATTGGGAATAGCAAAACTGTCACAATATCACATTCTAACCTTGGTATTTGGTTTTAAACATACCGGTAATCAAAAAACTTGAATTGGACACATCAACGGCACTTAATACTATTACTGCATTCAAACAATAGATTTGAAAAATGATGCGACAACAGGTGAAATGTGACCCACATTCAAAGAAACTGTGTTGCTTTTATAAATACAATAGACTGAAAAAATATAATCCATTTTAAAAATTTGAACATTTTGTAAAAAAAAATCCAAAAAGGAGCGAGATCAATCCATTTATGGCAAATCTTTAAAAAAAAAAAAACCTGTACTTGGTAGGGAGAATAAAGGTCCTGATACATTAGAATTTTTCACAAGTAACGTTAAGATTTCAAACTGGCAGTGATTTAATAATTGAGAGAAGAACAAAGAAAACAGTCTTTAAAGCTTCTAAAACGATGGACACTTTTCCTAAACATCTGCAGAGAAATAGATAATACAGCTGTGTTGAAAAAGAAACATTTCTCCATGAATACAACACTTACTGGCATTGATAAGACAGCGCTTACTTACGATACCTCACACAATACTTGTGTTTACCCGTGGTTTTGACTGAAAACTATTAAATTTATCCATCATATGTTTTCCCTTTTGATGCATGTAGAGCTGCTGCATGCAGCACATGTTACATTGGGAATATGTATATTTAGATTACATATAGAAAATGTCTTAAAAAATGTTTTTTTTTTAAATGAGTTGCAGGTGAGTCATTTTCAATACCAGCAGTACCTAATACTATAGTACACTTGCATGCATTTAACCTGAGTTTCTCCAAAAATATAGTTTCTCATCTATCTGGATAAAATTCTATGGCATTAGCAGATATTAAGACCGTTCATTTAGATACTAAGTGGATATCTGGCTCCGTCTTGTGGTACAAACGTACATGGCATATCAACTTTTTACTTACGATTTCCACAGAAATAACAAAAAAAGTTGATTATGCATAACCTTTGTGGCATAAACACTTTGTTTTCTTAAGCATGATCATTTTTGTTTCAGTTTAAACAAACACCAATTTGCTCACTGCACACAGACACACAAATGCACACAAAAGCAGAGCACAAATAAGTGTCTAACTGATCAAAATGTAAATAAATTATCAGGGGCTTTCAACATCAGAACTATAAACTACTACATTACATGAGCGCTTTTGTTCTCACACAATATAGCTACAAACATCTTCAGTTACATAAGTTACTTTTTTATATGAGTAAAGTAAAAAAGAGGGCAGAAACCAAAGCATATCAATAACAACACCAATTTGTAGTACTAGTTTGTCTTAAGCGTACATTGAGGTTTTCTTGCAATTCAGATTTAGCTCAGTAGCTATTTAGTTTTTCACTGATCTCAAGATCAATGTCCACAATCTAAACAAACACTAAAATATATAGTTGGAAAAATAAATACAAAACAAAATGCACAATCATTACCCTAAAAACCTGAAATAAAGAAAAAAAAATGCATTGTGCACTCACAGCCCACTAACACAACTTTACACCCAACCTGAGCAGCTAAGACTAAAACAAACCTTCTATTTAATTTTTAATGCAATCTCAGGACATGCGAGTACAATCGTGTACTCACTTTAAACAATTCATGTGAAGGTTGTTTGATGTTAGGGCATTTGGGACTGATCATCATGGCTTTGTGGCCTTGTTCCTCCAGGAATGTTATGTAGAAATCCTGTTTGGCTTCTAGTTAGTGGTTTCAAAGAACATGAAATCCTGCATTTATAAAAACAGAAAGGTGTTAAAACAATGCAAAAATATGAGACCTATCTATCTAAATTGTATTTGAATACTAAAATCTATCTAACAAATGAAAGAATGTTTATAGTGATATGTGGTAAATATGTATAAGGATTACTATTTAGCAACGGTAACTTTTATTATCTAGTAGATAGCTTTTAACAAGCTGTGGTGGGTAATCAGTAATTTAGTTAGAAACTATCTGAAATTTGTGGCAGCCATTGACAAGAAATGCATTTCCCTTAAGACCGGGGTCATCTGAGGTTCCAGCGCCTGAGTTAGCCACATTGTGTTGACATCTTTTCCAAAATTACAACGTGAGAATGCTTAAACTACATTCCTGACAAGATCTTAACATTATGGGTTATCACGTGATTTTTCGGTCATGTTGATTACAACTATGAGTACATAACAAAGGCTTGATGTTGCACTTACAATGAGAAAACACGCTCCGATCATTACAGCCTTCATTCGCACATCCAGATCCATGGGAAACTGGATACCAAAGTTGTCTGAATCTGTGAACGCTTCCCGCAGCAGTCCTGTCCACTGCTTACTGATTTTCCCAATCTTACTGACTTCATCCATTGTCAAAATCTGAGTAAAAGACACACAGCAAAGACATACTTAGATGTGTTGCATTGTAAGAACCGATTTGGTGTTTTTAGAGGGAGGTCATTGAATACATATTTTCAGCTTGGTTGCCATATAGATTTTGAATAGTCTTTCTCTTATATGACTTCAAAGAATATAAAGGAGAAACATGATGGTAATATCATGGTTCACGCTTCACTTCTTTGCTCTTCTGGGTCGTGTTAAGGATTTGCATCACTGATCCAAATCCCCTCCATGTCTCGGTCAAATAAACCATTGGACAATGGTCACATTGTACCACCTGAAGAGTCATATGCAGTGGTTTCAACCAAGCTGTGGCATTCTCTTATTGGGGACATATTTCTTCCATCGGAGCATACCTCACTGTGTTGTGTTTTAATGGATTTCAGTGTTTAAGAAAGCTCACCTCAAAATCAACATCTGGAAGGCAACTCCATCCACAGAATGGGCCGTGAATCTTCAGTACAGGCTCGTTGTGTTCGTTTGCAACAATAAACTTAGGGGAGAACGGGTGCCATTGCTGTATCACATAGCCCACTGTGTTTCCAGGGGGGGACTGCACCTCCAGCTGGGAGAAGCATTATGGAAGATAATAAATAGTTTATTTTAATAACACAAAAGTCCCTAACAAGTTCATTCATATAATGACAAAAGGCTAGCACACTCACCTCTTGTAAACAGCAAGGAAAGAAGCAAGACATGCACTTCAGTGGCCGGGTGACAGTGATGACCTCTTGACCAAAGTTGTCAAGGACATGGATGGTGAAGGAGCGCAGTGGGCCGCAGCACTGTCGACTTAAGCAGTCATTCTCCTCCACAGCGTAGAAGACATTCTGACCCATGCTGTTTCGAACTTCATATTTGTTGTTGCTTTCAAAACCAACGAGGGCTGAAAAGATAAAAAAAACACTAAATGAGCTGATGTGGTGTAAAACAAGAAATGTGTTTACATACTGTACCTTCAACAAGCTCGACTTTTTGTTTGATGAGAAGCTGATCCACCTGGAAAACCACAAATCTGGATTCACATTTATGATTTTATCACTGGGGAAAACAGTGTTGTTGTCTTTTAATTTAAGGCACACAACTTCAGTCCAGCCAGTAAAGCCGTATTCTGATGTGAGCTGTGAATACTGACAGGACAACTACACTGGTTTTCTGTGCATATTGTTATACACTCCTTATTTTCTGCTGAAATATATTAATGCGCCAGCGGAGAATGTTACAAATTACATGCGACTATAAACTGAAGCTGCAAAAGTGGAAGACAAAGACAGCGGTTCTTCACACATTAGCAGTTACTCGGAGACAACTGAGTTTTTCCATTTTATGAACAAACTGATAGCTGCTGAGTATGCAGATATTTAGTTTGCTTCAATGAAAAAAAGGGGATTAAATGGTGTGAAAGGCACCGTATGATGTCAAATTGTTTAAGTACAAAGTATCAAATCACTGTCAGAATTTATAATTACTATTAGATGCACTAAAAAATGGGCATCAATATCAAACTGCATTTAGTGGCAGATGGGAAATGTTTGATCTCCCACCATAAAATATGAAATAGTGCACTGTTGTCAGGTCTAATTGTTTTCTGCAACAAAGATATTACGCTGCTAATAGGTCTGAAGCAATTATGCAACAAGAGGTAAAAAACTGTAATCACCATGCGAGCTAAACACCACATGGGACTGCAACTTTAGAACACATGGCAAATTTTATGACTCAGGCTATAACAAACTTAAAAAGGATGTTACTTGTCAAACAAATAACTGTGGCTTTGTAGTTAAAAAGTTTAATTGCCTCTGTTCTCCAGTTGATACTAAACTAGAGGCTTCATTATAAAATGTAAAAAAGCCTAAAACCTCATAAAGAATAACGACTCATTTTACTTTCCCTTTTTATGTTAACATTTGAACATAAAAAGTGTATACAAACTAAACTAATGTTGTACATGATTAACACATGTACAGTTAGATCCATCAAAGAGTGAAAAATGTGGGCATACCATGCCCGCTTAAAAAAATCTGTGAATTGTATCAACAAAACAATTCAATGTAATTAAAAAAGGTAATGACTATAAATTATTTTGACACACTAGAGGATTTATTATTTAGTGTTCAGTTGATTAACTCATATTGTTATTTTGTCATATTTATTAGAGTTGATGTAAAATACTAGATACTGCTTTTATTGATGTATTTATTTATTCATTTATCATGCATTCAATGAAAGTGTTTTTATGTATGTGTCTTGTCCTGGCGCTCTGTCTGCAAACGAAGTTCCTGACGGATAAATAAAGTTATTTGAATTTGAGAAGCTGAGTATATGCTGTTCTTTTTCCTTTAAAAAGTAATTATAGACCTGGAATTGGTCAGTTTTTAATCCCGTGGGATTATGATGACTTACTTGTGTCAGGTATTCTAATCCTGGCGGACAGCCTGGTATTCCCGGACTGGGCACAGCATACATATTCATGTCGTTTGGTTGGTGGACCTGTTGAAAGGTGGACGTTTGAAACAGAAAACTGGCGCCATCTTGTGCTTATTTAGGTCACAAGCATAAACAAATTCAGATCCTACCCAACAGACGGACAGAAGCCAGAAGCTTATATTTAGGGTATTTTAAAAGAACCTTTAAGTTGACAAAACACGGAGAACCGATGTGCTTTTTAAAAACTAAACGGCTTGTAGTTTTAGTAATAAACAGCTAAGTAATAGCCTTCGGGTCAACAGCCTGAGCTAACCGCTGCAGGTCTACGTGTTGGTGGGCGACAAAGATAGAAGTGGCGAGCGTGTGACGAGCACACATCACAAGCGGGAATCCTCTTACTTCTCCTGTTTACATATAAGGAATGGACCCAAAGCCACGCTGTATATAGGTCATATCAATGCGAATCTCAGCGACAATCTTCCTTGTTTTCTGCCCCTGGACGTTTCGTCAGCTGCCGAGGAAAACGCACGCGCGGAGGTTTAGACTGCCCACTTCTTTATTAAAAAATACTGAGTAGTGAAAAACAATGAGTTACAGTAAACTTAAATGATGCCATTAATACAATCCATACAAAGATTAAACTCGACATAAAACCTAGATATGTCACATCAATTCTGAATTACTCACCAAATCACTTGCTACTTAGAATAATAACGGGCCACTCAATATACGACCAAACCCATGGAATAAACCTCTAATCTCATTGGCTGGCGTCATGGCACTTCCTATTTCTGTTAGCCAATGGTAACGTATTAGCATAGAACTAAACACAGCAGAAGTGAACAGAATGGACTAGATCTGTGTAAAATAGATCAAGTAATGGCTGAAAATTGCAAGTTTGACCGTTTTTCCCACAAATGTTTATAAACTGAAATGAAAAATTTTACACAAATCAAAAATGTCTACACTCAAGATGCAAATGAGCTCTCTAGAGTTGCACTATAAGTCCAGATCTGGCACACCATTGCAAAACATTACATAAAGTGGTTTGCACTACATGCTTTCACACTTTTGACAGGATTGTGAGGCTCTTTCCTTCTCATTGATAAGCCTGGTAAGAAGACACACATGTACTCATTAAAAACACACCAATCAGATAGGTATAAGTGCTACTTTTTTTGTAAGGTACTATAAGTGTATTTACATCATACAGTAGTTTTCATTTGTCTACAGATCTTATTTCCCCTGTTTTCTCTTGTTAAATGACATGTTACAGTAACTGAGTAAGCTAAATGGTATATTTTCAGTCTGCAGCATCTGTGTTGTTTTAAGTAAGTTTAAACAATGTAAACAATATTTCTTAATGAAATTTGTCCTTAAAAATGTGATTTTAGAAATGTTTAGAATTTTTCAACCTGACCGGAGCTTTTCATGAAAATAGAAGTATAGGAGTACATATTTTTGTGTTTTTTATTTGCCTCCTAACAATCAAAATGACTTTAAGAGCAATCAATTGTATACAACATAATCATCAGCAAATGAAAAAGATAACAGATATTAATTTGCAACAAACATCACAATATAGCCAAGACACTGTGGATTCATTATCAATGAATCCTGGAATCTAATAGATAGCCTACATACAAAATGAATATCTTAAAACCTCATGAGAAGTTTGTTTTTTTAACCATTTTTTAAAGTAATTTATTCTAGTAGAGTAGACAGCAGTGGCATAACAGAAGACTAAAAACTACAATAGAACAATCATTTAAATCATATAAAAATCGAAAGCAGACTTTTGTATTTATGTGTTTATGGCTGTCACAGTTTTCTTACTGATATTAAGAAGAGTTTACTTCTCAGTATATTATAAAAATATAAAGCAGGGCAGCACACAGAATTAATATGCATATAGCTGACACCTTTTATCTTCTAACACTTCCAATTACTGAGCTCTGTGAGAGTCTGAGCATATAGAACTGCAGAGCTGCTGCTTCTGAATAAGTCAAAGCATTTTATGTCAAGCCTTCCCACAAAAGGGAAACAACAAGAAAAACACTATATTGAAACATAGATCTGTAGAGGTAAAAGTCACTCCTCTGTTGATGAATATGAAAGACAAGGAGCATGTTCTCAGCATCTGATGTTAAGTAATGTAAAATATTAAGTCTAAATAATTTGAAGTCTCCTGATAACAAGATGTATAAAAAACAATGTTAGAAATGTTTTAAACTCACCTGTAAAATCATGTTTTCTAAAACAACTGCTTTTTATACAAAGTGCATTAGCTAATTCTTATTTTTTAAATTATGTTGTTTATATTTGCATATTCATATCCACTGAATAAAGGTACATTTGAAACAGTTTTTATTCAGCAAATAATGAAGTACTTAACTTGCTTGATGTACTTGCCTATCTTTATCATCTTAATTTGTTTACTTGCAGTGATGAAAACTAAAGATACTGGAACTTTTCCTCTTCTGGATCATAAGCATCCAAAAATTTTGCCAGGATCCAGATTTATCTTTGGTATCTTACAAAACCTATTTGGAATTTCTCCTGCATTTTTTAACCAAGTACTCTGACTATTTATTGTAGGCTTACTGAATGAAAATAGACCTATGATAAAGAATCCTATAGGAAAGTTTCTGGATCCAGAAGGTGATATGGATCACTCCTAAAATCTAATGGAATGTACCCCTTTATTTCAATGAAGGGTGGGCAGCTAGAGGCCATCCCAGCAAACTTTGAGAGATGGGGGTACACTCTGAACATATGACCAGCCTATAGGGTCAATACAAAGAAACAAACAACCAGTCACACACACATTCATTTCTAAGGACAATTTTGAATGACCAATCAACCTCAAATGCATGTTTCTGGATGGTAATCAGAAGCTTGAGTTCCCAGAGAGGATCCATGCTAACACGGGGAGAACATGTGAACTCCACACAGAAAGGTGACTCTTATGGAAGTGATACTGATTTTTTTTTTTTATTAAAATGCAATAACAGATCTGCTTTTTCATTTTCCAAACATAGCTGCATTTCCTAACTCAAATAAAACGACTAATCTATCACCCAAAATGCATTTTCTTTTTCTTCCTCAAGACTGCTTATTTTGTAATTTTATTAATATGACAAAGAAATTTTAGATTTAATTTTCCAAACATGCTCAAGCACATATGTACCAACATTAAGTTTCAAATTTCTATTCTGAAAATGAAAATGTATTAACAGAAATGCTTTTTCATTTTCAGAATGTGCCTGCATTTTTTCACTCATAAATAAATCAATCAATCAACAATCCAAACGGCATTTTTATTTTCAGCTTCAAGACTTCTAATCTCATCAAGACTTTTAGTGAGACAAACCTGCACAACAGCTCACCTTCTGTGTCAAAACAAAAATAAATAATTTAAATGCTACACTGAAAAGCAGATGCGTGTGCCATACATCTTTAAACATCCGTATCAGATCTAGTTGCATAGTGGAGCAGGAATGACCTCAAAGGTGTGAGGTATTCTTTAAAGCTCCAAAGAGTTTGAAGACATCTGTGTAGCATCTAACTATGAACATGTATCATTCTGCAAAATAAAACTCCAACCTCCAAGACATGTAGGAATGACTTAAATTTTATCTCCACTTGTAATGCTGCATTGCCAGAGAATATTTTAACAATGTTGCTGCAGTTCTTAGGAAAGCTACATCATTGTAGCTTTACTGAACATCCACTAGAAAGCAGTGTTGAGCCAGTGATGCTCGGCTCTCGTTGCCATTACTAAAACTAATGTAGAATTGCCTGTTTATTGAAAATAGGAAATATCGAAGCAAACTTGGTACAAACATGAACACAGAAACCTTTGCTGCTGTGTTACAAATGACACAACGTTGTTGGGTTGAGCCTCCCTATTTGCGAATACAAATTACCTGATTTCCTCAAGCGCTTCTGATTTCTCCAAGCAACACTAATGAGAACAAATGATGACTCGCACAGAGATCTGCTGACACTTTAGTGCAAACACCTAAACACATGTTTTAATTGATTCGTGTTAACAATAGTTCATAGTGTAAGCAGGAAAACCAGAAGAGTATTTTTGCTCTTTAATAAAAGATTTTCTATCAAACATAAGTAACTGTTTTAATATTTTAACTCTTATTTTCTCAAATATATTGATTGTTAAGGTCTAAAATAAAATAAAGGATGACATTTTATCATCACAACTGCCTACATAAGAGCATCAAATGTATGTTCTTCATCAGTGTGCTAAAAAAACAGTGCAGTAACTTTAAATGGTTGCATCCTGTGTTCTCATCTGAATGAAAAGAAACAAACTGTCCAGTCAGATTGTCTTTTTAACTCCTAGAACCCAGTTGCTCCCACTGGGAGATGCTATTTATGTGTGCACCTACGTGTGTCTGTGTATACCAACTGTACAATGTGTGTTCTGGGCATTCCTACCTGTTCTGCAATTCTTCCATATTTATGTTTTTTTGCATGTAGGTAGTGCTCTTTATATGCATGGGTAATCTTTCGTGCACTCCTAATGAGCTTGTCAGATTCACCGCATAATGAGGAACCTAAAGATGAATGTAAAAATGCCTCCATTACACCGCTTTCCTTCTCTTGTTCATTAGGTTAGCATAAGGTTGCAATACATTACTCCAGTTCCTATATTGCACACACAAACCTGCGTGTGTCAGTGAAGGGGATGTGCTTTAGTTTGCACATGTTCACTCAGACAAACACAAAACATATGTACATATTACCTGCTTAAGCTAATCCTCAAGAAAACCGAGTCTCGGTTTCTAAATCAGCTTTTTTTTTTAGTTGTGTTTGAAGAGTTAGTCTTATAAATGTCTTTGTTAAAGGCTTTTCTAGTAAAATATTCATGTAAATTGCTTCATTCTGCAAAAAAGAGTTTCAGATTATTTGTGTATATTTCCATCTCCAAGAACACTGCTTTTGTTATTCCATCTCTGTCTCTCCACCTCTGCCCATCCCTCACCTCCCTCCCTCTCTTCATTTCTCTCATTTCTGCACCCCTGTCAAGTGCTTTGTTTGCTGTGACTTTCCATGTGGTTATCTGAGCAGAGACAGTTTGCCTCACCCTGGCACAGGACCTCAGTTTCCACGGCAACTTTATAATTGTTTTGGATGTGTTCCAAACGCCACTGGATACCGAGGCATTATTGATGTCAAAAGAAACATGTATGAAATGAGGAGATGTGGAGGCGTCCATATGGTTCCGTACGCAGCCTCATGCAAAGCCATTTAACCGTTTTTCAATGGGAGTTTTGTGATACCGCTGAAAAGATCCCACATGTGTCGCATGATATTTCATAATTTTGATCTTTCTGTATCACAAAGGAATAATAGCATGCAACACAAGGCAGTGAACTGTGCAATATTTCTCCCCATTCATACCATTAAGTCATTGTCACAGTATGTACTAATGGTTGAGTATAGCAACCTTTCTGAATACGATATGTCCATCATGATACTTTGCAAAAAACTAAGTTGTGAGACTAAGAATTAGTTCCATCCAAACTCATGAAGGAAAAACAAAAACTGTGTGGCAACAGAAGCGAGTAAATATGTTTCTGCTGGCCTTGTTCACATCAAGCAGTCTTTGTTATGACAGCAGGGGTGGTTTTAGTGATCTCAGTGCTTGTCTCCATAACTGTATTGCAACCTCCTCCCTAACCCCCACAGCTCCATCTCTCTTTCAGCCACACACACATATACACCTCTGAACGAGCTGCGGCCATATTAACCACAATTCTTATTAAAATAACATATAGTGTAAACAGCAGTATAGCCCCAAGTGAATAACCCGAATGCTCCGACTTCATTCCCAAATTCGCAGACGTTTGTTAGAGAATTCTCCGCCGAGCAGCGTCCTTGCTTCGCACAGTTGCTCAGGAAACTTTGATCTGCTCTGTCTCAGAATAATGCGTTGAAATTGAACTAAAATAAGGTACTGACTGATCTTTTTTTTTCTTCTCTGATCTCAAGCCTCCCCTCCCTCTGCTTAATTTATGACCTGTGAGGAGGAACCCAGGGAGTGAGAAGTGAGTGAGACTGGTGTGAAAGCTTTGAATAGAGCAGGGGCAACAGGCCCTCCAAATAACACAAAAGAGGCACCACAGCTGTTTGGAGGCAATGCAAACCTTCACAAGGCACTGTCTTCTCCAAGACTGGCCTTTATGCTGACTTTGTAGCAGAATACTGAAACACAGTCTTAGTGTTAAATTTGCTGAAAGTAACCTGTAAGATCTGCAATTGAAAATGCTTCAGGCATTTTTAGTTTACATGGAAACTTTTGTCACTCTTACTTTGACATTTTGGTTAAGAACAGCTTATGGCATCTGACAACAGCAGTTAAAAATGACATTCAGCTCAGCTCAGGGTTTTCTCCTCCAACACTGCAAGCATCATTTGGCCCATAATGTTTTTTGTAGCTGTACAAAACTCTCTACCTTTCAGTTTTTGACCCATGACAAATCAGGTGACCACATGCAGAACATCTCAACTTTCAAAATGATTACTTAAATAACTTAAATGGAGACAAGTTTACTGTCTGTAATAGTGTTAAGATAAGATTAGCTTCTAATCTTATCTTAACACTATCTAATGATACATGAATTTGTTGTTGGTGTTGAAACAGGACTATTGTGTTTGTTTCTAACATTCAGATGGAAATAATTAAAATTTTAGGCACACAGTAATATTTAGGGGGTTTCTTATTTGAAGCAACAATCCTCAAAACAAAACAATCCTGATGCTAAAGAGTTCAGATCGGTGTCCTCCTCTGTTCTCTCTCTTGCTTTTTTTTACCCCAAACATCCGCATCCAGAGCCATCTGCAGACCAAGATCCATCCCCAAACACAAGGATCACAAAGGTGTTATTTTTCAAAGCAGGCCTTGTCCACCTCCTGCCGAGGGTGTGTGGCTGTGGTTCAAGGGAAGGTGGGAAACTTCTGAGGCCCTGTTCCCCTTGTAGACCCCTCCTTGTCGCCTGCCTCCTCAGGGGCAGCCCTTTGAGGGTGTCATAACCGCGGCCTGTATAACATGGGTTACTGCTGACGGCGGTTGGTCACAGTTGATGAAGCCTTTAAAGAAGCTTCCCTTCTCATGGTTTCTGTTAAAATTCTGGAAAGCGGGACCATGGCTTGGCTCCCAGACAATTACAGATGTAGGAAAGGGAGGATTCTGGACAAGAGTCAAAAGCTGCATTTTGACTTGTAATGGGTAGAGGGTGCTCTAAGTCCATGTTTGATGAGTTTTGCTTCACACTACAGCTTTCCACTGCTGCTCACTCTTCTTCCTCCAAATAAAGCTCCTTCTCCATTTTAGTTTTGTGTCTTAATGCTCACAAGTTTCCCCACACACAAAATGAGTCCTCCATGTTTTGCAGTGATCTCCATTTCATAAAACTGAAGGAGAAAAAGCTTCCATGAAAGCTAAGAAATAAGCTAAACATGAACTGAGCTGCAGAACGAGCAGCTGTCTGGAAAGTTGGGGGGAGGGTGTACACAAGGTAAAATGGCCCAGAAAACCATGATAGTGTGGTGGTGGTAAAAAACCAGAGAGGGTACGCAGCACCTGGTACTCACCTCTTTCTCCGGAGAGTCCCTGTGGACACGGTTTCCTGCTGGCACACCGTAAAACTTGATTGTAGAAAACATCATCATGCTGAGACCGATGAGGGAAAACGAGGAGATGCTTTTTGTTTTAAATTTGGTTTCAGCAGCAAAGGATAAAAAGAAAATGTCTCCTAACTTTTATTTTATATTTTAAACCAGTGTCACAATGAAAACAAAAGTATAAATTATGTTTTTTAAACTTTTATGGAAAATTAAATTTTCTGTACTCTCTGTTCTTGTTTCTAATTCTTAGTCAGGGTCTAAATTATATGCAGAATTACTACCTAAAAGGTTTATAGATTTTTTAATGTTTTGTTTATTAAAACCACACACTTGCTAAATTAATTCAATTTTAAACAGAATAATTTTTGTAGCGATAGTAAGATTCAACATTTGATATTTTATCACTTAAATTATACACATTTTACAACAATAAAATAAAAACAGAAATTTAGAAACATATTCTGAACATATTCTCCACTTTAAAAGCTAAAGTTAAATAAATCCAGTGTTTTTGTGGGAAGAAGCAGTACAGTTAATGTGCTCAAAATCCAAAAAGTCCTACATTAAAAGTGCCATTTAGTCAAAGTTTAGATACTGTTTTAAACCTGGCTTAGCCAGACAGAAACAGCAAGGCGCCAACATTGCCCTGCTTGAGTTGGTGTCAGTGCAAAGTGCAAAGGCCAGTGTGGTTCAGAACTTCTACGCAGGCTGTGCACCGTGAGCATGTGGACAAGGTGCTTAAAGAAGACCCGAGGAGGCTTGACACTGCACAATGCTCTTCTGTTCCTTGTGCTGTACTTCTGTCTCTGCCTTTTCTGTCCTGCAAACACATGCATGCACATGCTAGAACACTGAAGAGTTTTCTCTACGCAGTGGGAAAGACAGGGGTCACCGACTGGATGCTCCCAACTGAGTACTTTAGTTCAGATCTTCTCTGAAACATCCACACATGTATCCACACATGCACTGTGTTAATGTCCTTTTCCATGTTGGTTCCCTGTGCAGTTCAATTAGCGGCAACAGCCAACACAATAACCAACACTCACCTTAATGTCAGCATTGTCTGAATATCTGTTATAAAACATAAATGATATATAATCTTGATAGTAAACTTTCTCGAAATGTTTGGAAATTAAGTAGCTAAAATATTTTTTTAGTAAACTAAGGATTTTTAAATCTAAACTTTTAATGTTTATTTCCTTGATCTGATTGAAAAGATCATCCCCCCTCCATTTGCCCATGGGTTATTATTGTTATTGTCATACAGCTGTGTCTTTAATACAATCTGTTAAGCAGTCTGGAATCCTAGGAGCACTATAAAGCTAACCACTCATTTATGATGTTCTTTTTTTAAACATATTTGAACACAAGGTTTGTACAATAAATGGATATTTCATTAGGCCAATAAAAGATGTGCTGTGATAAATTGGTAGGCCTATAAAGGAAATCACCATCTATTTGTTACAAGGCAAGAATTTTGAACTTGTAAATTGTGTGGTAAGCACATAATTTAGTTGACAACCTCTTAATGCTCCTTTAAATTAATTACCTCTACAATGTTGACGAATCGATCAAAAATAAAATCTTGCCGCCGTTAATCATTACTGTCAAAATCAGAGAAACATAACCCGGCCAGGCTGTGTGTATGTGGGGGGTTGCAGAGGAAGTGGAATGCATGAGGAACTGAACGCTGATCCCTATGCTGCTTTGACGTAAGGCATCCATCTAGTGGTGTTATTCCTTAATCTGATTCACTTGGCTGCTCAGCAGACCAGTGTTGCCTGTTGGAAAGGTTTCATGTGTGTGATGGATGCTATTGTCAAAAATGCCAAGGTCAATATGCGACACAGCAGCAAAAAAAAGAGAAGACTTTCTTATTTCAAAAGTGCTTCCCATGTATCATCAAGTCTGCAATCTGACCTTGCTTCCCTCTGTAATAACATTCAGGGGGAGGACAACTGCTGAGTGCGTGCTCATGGATTGGCGTTGATCTTTAAAACGGGTCATGGCGCTGCAGCTAGGAGGCCCATGTCACTCATGACAGTGTGCAGGCATATTACTTACAGCAAGACAGATTTGGAAATGGAGTTGTACCGTCTATGTTGGATGGCAATTACATCTTGATTTGAACAACCTAAAAGGAGCCACATTGTCTGATAACTGCACAAGAGCAATTAACTGATATGGTGGCATATCAGCAAATCATCATGTAAGCAAATTTGGAGTAATGAAATCACACTTTTGGCAAATGACAAATAGCATTGGTGAACTTGTCGCTCAAAGAGAAATTCAAGACAACGATTTATCACTTCAACTGACAGTGTCAGCTAGCTTCATGTTCTACATTTAACACAACTAACATCACCTTTAAACATAAATCTAACCAGTGTACACACTGCAGCTTATATAATTTGCATTAATAAGCACTGTAGGGTCTAGATTTTGAATCAGGGTTTTTAGGGAAAAGTTCGAGCGTCTATTTAAGTTTCTCCAGTCTTAAAATAAAAATCACTTAAGTAAAAATTAAAATAATTATTTGTTTTGTCAAGCAGGTTTTAGACACTTTATGAAATATGTGAATATGTGCATTGGAAAACCTGCATTCAAAACCTATGCAGTTCAATAAATAGCATTTAGTAACATGGGATAAGTGCAGTAACCCCAATTAGTGATTTCCAGCCCCCTGCATTCTTGTAATAGAATAAAATAGGAGGGTTGGATCCTGGATGGATTTCATGTTGTTTTTACTGTAAATGATTTGTTCTTACTATGATAAAAGTATTGATAAAAACATTTTACCTTATTTGCTTCATATTCTCGCTGCACCCCAATTTAAATTGTAATCTTGTTTTCAGGTAAAACTAAGGTGACAGTAGAGTTATTTTGACATCAAAGCCAAATCAGGCCTGCTTTCAAACTCAATCTACAACTTTTTTAAAAGTTCAATACACAAGATTTTAAAATAAAATAAAGCAACTTAAATATGTAAAGATGCAATTTTGTATAAATTGCCAAACCAGAAAGAAATGTCAGGTTTTTGCACAGAAGATGGGACCAAGTGGGATTTCAGATATTCCTTCCATGAATAAATCCAAATATTCTGACCTAGAAAACTGACATAACATTGACAATTAAGGATAAAAACCAAGATCTATATGCTGTAATTTGTTTTGAGATGATCAGATTTGCAAGGGGCTCAAAAAATTATAAATAAGGTTTCATTATTTTGTTTCTGGATTGTTTACTTGTATTGATTCAGTGTTACATTCTAGGGTTTTCCGTTTATATTAACACAGACAAACTGTAATAGACCAAATTAAAAAGTTGAACAAATTGTGTTTCTATGATTTTCTGTTAGAAAAAAACATATATTCATTCCCCCCAATTTGGTTTTAATACATCACAAAAAAGTTAGTCCTGTGCTTTTCACACAAAACTTTGCTTTCAAACTGGAGGTTTCGCCAAATTATGGTCTTAGATGAACTTCAAGTCAGCCTCAAGGTTAGATATTTCTGTTTTGATTACTGATACAGTTTAAATTGAGTGGCCTGATGAGAAGAAAACCATTTCATGTTGAGATTTAATGAACTGCTGCTCTCCAACAAGGTGGACATCACACCACCAAATCCCTTTTTTTCCCTAAGTGATGTAAGGAAATGGCTGCTAACCCAAGTGGTGTTTCCCCACTGTGTCCTCATCTCCGACTGTCCACTGATTCGTTGCTTCCTCAGGGGAGACTGACCTCCACAGCCACCTGTGGAAGACCCCCCTATGCACAGTTAAATATGCTCACAGGAAGGAACCACAAAGGAGAAAATCATGTTGTTAAGACTCTACACCAGGCCTGCTGTCTCTGTGCAGTCCAGCTTCCTCTTCATCTAAGGCCATGGATGAGAAATACCCCAAGTCTTGGAAAATGACTTCAATTAACCATAATGTTAATCACTATTGCTCAGAAAAAAATGTCAAGCTGAGAAATCCCTTGATGGAAATTGTTATAATTGCCTTAACAACAGGGATGAATATTTCTCCCTGCTTAATTACATGTGACTTAATATTTAAATATACCATTTGTGGGTTTTAAAGTATCTTAATCTCTCCCATTAATTTTAGATATCTAGCATTTGCAGCGGCAGGGGTCCAGACAAACAACTTTTACTGTGTGACTGGTTACATGTGGCAGGTAACATCGGCAGAATGTCAGGTATGCATTATGCCCGAGGTGATGCTGACAGGTCCGCTATACCTCGACAAGAACAGCTAATTGTGCTTCCCTCTTATGGGAGGGAGTGATCTGTATAACAGATGGGCTTGCAGCTTTGACATACGTAATGGCTCTTTTCAGCCAATGCAGACTGACTTTTCAACAACCACAATAAGAAATATCATTCATATGCAATTTTCAAAGACTCATCTGTTTAATATACACTACAGTACAACTGTTAATTTGACATTTTCAGTATTTAGTACTAAAATGATTAGCTGAAAGGGGTGGCTGTGCCAACAGTTATGAGCATTAGTTGTTTTTGTTAGAGTAGGAGGAGATTTTAGGTATGCAGCACTGTGGAGTAATGTGATTGTAGACAACATATTAACTTATTTAAATAATACATTGCTTTATAGACAGAATGGTTCAAGATTCATATTTGCTAGAATTGGCTTTTTGTCCCCCTTTTGGTGTGACGTGCCTCTGAATTATGAAAATTAGGCTAATCTGAAGTAGTTTTGTTGACATGAAATTGAAAAGTGAAAATTATCCAAACTTAAAGCTCTTTCAGGCTTTGTTGTAATTAAAAAGCTCATATTTTTTAAGCATTATTGAAGTAATCTTTGTTAAACATTTGCTTCCTTCATGTTTGTCATCATGCTGTGGTCCTGTATAACTCAAAGCACAACTTCTTGAAGATCATGAATGAAATGAAAATGAATGAAATGAAAAATACTTTATTGATCCCAGAGGGAAATTCAGATATATTTTTTTTTAATCATGGGTGGCAACCCAAGTATCCTGGCCTTCACCCAACAGCGACTTTCTCAATCTGGCCATCTAAGTCACAACCTCACCTAATTGGCCAAACTTCCCAATGCTTTCTAGCCCCTGTGGGTGTGTTTAGAAAAGGCCTTCAGGAGGAATCGGATGATGTCTGCCAACTGTTAATGTTTTGTCTGTATGAAAACTACTGAAGTATACAGGTCTAAGGAAACAAGTTTGCATTAATAAGATGTAAAGCCTAATTTTCCATTTTTAGTTCAATAGTGAGAATGAGTTTTCACTTTTACAGCAATTACTGCAATATACACAAACTAGAACAACACTGGGATGCTGCTCTTCCACCATGCTGTCACTTATCAGGAGTTGACACTAGGCTGAAGTGCTGCAGGGGTAGCAAACACACAAATATGCAAAGACAAGCACATACACCAACAGACAACTGCAGGCACACACACAAAACACACACAACTTAGGCAGGCCTTTGGGTCACGCAGTGTGAGTGAAAAACAGAGTGGGAGTGAGCGAGCAGCTGCAGGAGCTGTGGGGCGGGTCGGGCCTTACGGCGAGCAGCAAGGGGCTGTTGGAGGCTTAAGGGATGGAAGAGACTGAGGAAACTGGGGAAGGCTGTGGGGAGACCCGGAGCTAAGGGCCGCCTGTTTAATTGGAGCTCATTTACACAGCAGTGGAGCAGGAGACACCTGAAGGGCCTTCCCTGCCTTATCAGCTAAATGGCTCCCACTCCCCTATTCTGCAAATCAGTTCTGTTTATTCAAATACTCCCTCAGAAAACTGCATCTATTTCTGATATGCCAGCATTCGTTCTACTTCTGTTTATTAAAAATGACCCCGATGAACAAAAGGCATCACTAGACAAAATCAAATAACCTACACATTTCAGAAAGCACAACATAAATACAATATCATAAAAAGACAAACACATTTTAGGAATCATTAACGACCAAAAGAACGATGCTTTTAAATAAACACCAAGACAAAGAACTTAAAAACACAGTAGAGAAATACCAAAGACACAACATTAAAACCTAAATGTATAAGAAGTTCACAGAACATAAAATTTCAGTAAAAGTCTCAGCAAATAAAAAAGAAGAAAAATAAAAAATCAAATGATGGAATAAAGACAACAATAAAAATGTGTTCTAACCAAGCATTTATTAAAGAATAATTTCAGAAGGCTCAGCTCTTGTGTTTTTACATTTCTTATTAAAGATATTTGATAAATAATGTGTGTGTGTGTGTTTTGTTTTCCTGGTTTTTAGAAAGTCACATTTGTTTTTGGTTGTTGCATTTTATCAGCTGACTGGCTTTTATTTTTTCTTCTTCACACCTATACCACCATACATTTCCACATGTTGGCCAAACCTTACAATAGGGTGGTAGCTGTCATTAAAACATGAAACAAAGATGGCGGCACTACCTGACATTGCTTTGAGAACAACCTCTGCCAAGTTGTTGACGTTTTTTATCATGTAGATTTGAAATGATCTGTGCCTTTGTGTTATATTATGCGCTTGAGAAATGATTAAATCAGTCTCTGTTGACTGTGAGACCCACCATTCCATGTTTGTTAAAAGAAGGTAGAGGATGGTGAGGTACAAAACAGGAGGGAGCAGAGAGAGGGGGGGGTGATGAGGAGGAAGAGGATCCAAAAGAAGGAACAACTTACTGTAATCATAGTCATGTTCAATCAGACACCTGCTATTAAGTTGATAAATACACTTTTCCCAGTGTGAGTCCGGATACACTGAGTACCCCTAAGGCACTGTTCTGCTCTTTAACTACCTACTCTGGCTGGCGTCTTCACTCAACCACCAACTCTCTTCCCATTAACTCACATTTCTCCCAGTCTTGCAAGATGTTCCAAGATCCAGTCCTTATAGGGCGCTGAATGATCGACTAAATGTAGTCCTCAGCAGTGGGACGGAGAACAGATTTGGAGAGTGGCTTTTCAGGCTTTTAGAGTAAAAAGCTAGGGAGTTGAGCACATTTTTGGTCCATTAGTAAGTACTATGTCACCTGTTTTTTCCTTTTTTTCTGTCTTCTTCTCCTTCATGCTTATGGTAATAAGAAAAAATGGGAGTATGATGTGTGTATGTGTGTTGTACATGGGAAGGAGGGGTTGGGTTTTGAGGTGGGGAGGGTACACAGACAAAGCTTCTTGCCTCCTTAATCTCTTGTCTCGCCTTTTCAGCTCCCATCGGTGCCCACATGCTGGTGAAGGGGCCAAGAGGAACCCTCCTGTTGAGAATCTTACTCAGCACGATGTCATAGGCGCCACGACACCTGATAAACATTAAATACAGGCTGTGCTACCTAAGTGTTATTGTTGTTTATTCATGTTATGTCTCATTAGTGCTACAGCCTCCTTAGCTTGTCTGTAGGTGCCGTTACTGTGCTTGCATGCTTTTAAAAGGACTTTTATTTGGAACAGAGGAGGAAGAAAACAAGCTGTTTCTAATGGAAATGGATTTGTGGGATACGATCAACAAATTTGGCCAAATTACGTTTGTAGTAGACGTGTAAATGTTGAATAATACAGTGTGTGCTATCAAACCAGGACATGCAAAATAACCATTTAGGATATAAATTGACTTAAGATATTGTTACCTAATTAGGCAATACATTGATAAAATATACTCCTCTGTTCTTGAACAAGAATAAGGCCCTACAAAACCCTGACTCATACTCTCTTCCATCATTTAGGGCAACAGGGAGGTGGTATTGACTTTATGCATAAGAGATTGTTTGTTTTTTCTTATTATCATTAATTGTGGTGCATAAATGAATTACATCTAGTCCTACAACTCAAAAAAGTCTAAATAATATCCTATAAAAGTGAGCTAACAATGTGATCATCAGCAGAACAATATTCTATTTGGGTTGTCCAAACTCCTTGCAACAATATTATGAATGTACTAAAGAATGAACAAAACCAACTTGTGGAAACAGCATGGTAAAATGCAAGACAGCCCAGTGAAATCCAAACTTGCTTTGAAACCTGAATACCCTGTGTACATTGTCCTGAAAATGTTTTCCTTAAGCTTCTTTGAGTCTTAAAAGAAAATTCATAACTTTGTGGTCAAAGTTCAAAACCGTTCCTGGCTTGAACATCTGAAAACAACCAGAGCAAAGAAAAAAAAAGTGCCATAACATACAATTCCTCTCTAAACATTGCACATGTCACTGATTGAGTTGCAAACTGGCTGAGACGAGATGCGTCTGGAGGCATCGGAGGGGGTCCCTCTCCATCTTTCACCCCCATCCCTCTTCCCTTCCTCTATCTATCTATCCATATCGACTGGGTGGAATTCATCATCTGTTGTGAGGGCGCAGCACATGATAAGCATACAAGCAGGCAAGTTGGGCCGCTATATCACTAGGAATGAATGAGCGACCTCACTCTGACCCAACCAGGGGAGGAAAACACATGTTCTGCTGGTCTTGACTGGCTGGCTACCTGCGGAGAGGGTTGGGAATTCCTCCAGCAGGAACGATGGGGAGACGGAGGGGTGGGAAAGGTGGAGGAGGAGGAGAGAAGTAGTCGGTCTCCATGTGTCTACTCTGCCCTGACATTAACTTGGAGAGGATGTTAGCATATTGCCGTTGTCTGGCTGGTGCCCCGTTGAAAGTCATCTCAGATGTCGGATGCTTCAGAAGAGTTGTAGTCTGTTTTGTGAGTGTGGAGGTGTGGGGAGTGCTACAAAATGTGTGGTGTCATTTATATAGTAGAGCATTAAGCGTGTAGGTGGGAACAGTGTGTGAATGTGTTAACCTCTTACGCAACCATAGATGAATAGATGTTTAACACAAGCTCACAAGGCCACTAAGATCCCTTCTCACACTGCAAATCCTGCATTCCCTGTTATGAGCTGTATGGCTATAGTTTTTTTTATGACGTGTAAAATGTTTTTTCCACTTTCCAAATCTGTTGGGGGTATGTGACCTCTTCGTCCACCTCCCCTAAACTCAGAATCACTTTCTATGCGTTCTAAATCCAGTGTTCAAGCAGAACAGAGCTCTGGATTTGTGTGCATCTGTGTGCACATATGTTTGTATTTATGCATGTGTGCTTGCATTTTATGTGTACAAGATGGAGTAGTCACTAAACTAAATTTGAGGTAAGCCCTTGTGGATATACATGCACATGTGTGACTTCAAAAGTGCATACAATTTCTTACAATCCCTGCTCTTGTATGTTTACACTTGTAATGAAAGTGCATATGCAGCTGTAGGAGCAGTGCTGCCAACTGTTAACTTCAGCTTGTGAGACTTGTTCCGGAGGTGACTGAGACCAGTTTGGTTAAGTTAAATATGCAGGTCTGTGACATGTAAGACCTTTGGATAAACATGAATACAACATTCTGAACAAATTATGCCTTATCTCTAATTTTATTTATCTTCTTGATTAGACTGAATTTGTATATTGCTCCTTTTGCCCCTTTTCTATGTGCTGTGTCAGTTTCTTCTGTTAAATCAGCAACATTATCAGGTTTGGATTTCTTTATCCTGTGTGAGAAAGTAATTATGCCTGAAAAGTTTGAATGCCCTGAGCAACGCCGAGTATCTAAATACTATGTATTTGCATTTATTCTTATTTTATGCACACCGAGAAGCAATCTTTGCTGAACCACTGGAGTCTAAGTGCTCTAGCTTCCCGATGGTTTCAGTGTTGGGTGTTATACTGTTTAGAAAGAGGCCCTGTCCTCATGTCTCAACATGGAGCAGGAGAGTGTAGGAAAGAAGGCATGTGGCAGTAGAGGTATGGAGGGTTTCAGGAGGGCGTGGTCACTGCATAAAGAGACCAAGTCCTGTTACTAAGACTTGGGATGGAGGGTGGAGAAGGGGTTGGTAAGGGGGTTCCTGGAGGCGGTCCTCATCGCCCCTTTATTTACTTTGACCCCGGGTCTGCAGGAGGCCTGGGGAGGGCACATGCCAAACTCCCCAGGCGGGCAGAGCTGCCCTGCCCTTTCTGTCACCTCGCTGCCCGCCCCTCTGGCTCCAGTTAGATATATGTTTGTTTGAAGCCAGGTCCAGATGAGTGGCAGCTATACCCTTCTACTGTTTTCTCACATATCAAGGTTAAGACAGGGTGTCTGCAGCTGAAAAAAGTTTGGATATTAATCTTGTCATGTGAAATTTATTTTTCAGCAGAATTTTTAAACTTCAGTAGCAAAAATCTAGAATGACCTTTGGTTTATTCTGCACAATATTTTCCACTTCTTCACTTTTCTGCATTCTAATATATATTTTGGATGATTACAAAACAGCTCTGAGTAATACTCAGACATTAATTTCTCTGTCATCACAAGCAAGATGCATTAAACTTTAATCTTAAATGAATACAACGTTGTTATTGTAAGCTGCAAATCTATAAATATGGAGAACTAATTGATAAATTATGCACAGGCCTCATCAATCCAGTCCCTAATAAACACAATTAAAAGCAGAAATGGAGGATGATTGGGAAAAAGGGGGAAAAAGGGAGAAAGAGCAGCATGTCTTAAGATGTAATTATTCAAATGAGGCCAAATGTACCTGCCTGATGTCAGTGTCATTCTAGTAGTAATTATTACTGTGGAAATGCTATTGGCATGGTGAATCAAAGTGTGTGTGTGTGTGTTTTTTGGGTAAAGCAATTACACGATATGATTAGAAATGAAAATCTAATCATATGTTTAAACAGATTTTTCATGTTCTGAGGCAAATTTTTGTTTTTGTTGTTTTCCACTGTGCATTAGTCATAAATAAATATTCAATTCAATTCATCTGCTGGAACCTGTGGCAAGTTAAATACATCTTAGTCTTTTCTTTTTACATTTCCAATTGAAATAATCGCATTGAAATTAGATATATTACATTTAGTAAAATAAAAAATATATTCTAACCATCTAAAAAAAGAAAGATATAGTATTGTGATATTTTTGTTTCTATGCAACAACTTAAATGCAAACCTAACACAACCAATCTGTCCAATGTTTACTTTTTATTTCCAAATTAAAACTTCCCTTTTCACCCTGACATACCTGCCAACAGAGAAAAACCTTTCCTGAGGTCATGGACTAGCTCTAATCGAGGGGTCTTGCTTAGCGAGGGGACGGTTAATTGATTGTCAAATCATGTCATAGTGTAGCGAGTAACTGAGATGACTCCAGGGCAAATATGTTCCTCGTGAACACAGTGCCCTCCTGCCCAGTGAGCTCAGTGGAGTCGGTCGCAGCACAGTGGCAGTGCTGAAAATGTCACCCCAAGATGACAGTCATATTCCATTACAGCTATCGCTCAATATCTTCATGCAGGGCAAATTACAGCGTCTCAACAGAGCATAAAGTAACAAAGGAAAAAGCATATGGATATAAAACTAGAATTATTTTTGTGAAGATCCTGTATCACACAAATTGTGTTTTATTTCTGGATTTGATGGTTAATCACAATTTCACAGTAGTACTATCGCCTTCTGGAGAAGGAAGGGGAAAAGAGCTAAAAAAAACTAAAAACACTTGAAAATAGATGTGTTTTGTGTTGAGGATAACATGCTGGGATATATTGAATGACCAATTACGCCACTGTAAACTGCTTTGCCATTGAAAGCTGAAGCTAGTAACAAAATCTATCCAATTCCAGTAGTTGTAAGTATCTAGAATGTATTGGACTTCTATGGGGATGGGAATGAAGCTGCTGGGCATCCAGCAAATTTCAGCTCCATCTTGTTTCTTGCAGAAAGGCTCTGGCGTGGGCCTGTGCTTGCCAGGCACCTCCTGAGGTGACTCTATCAGAGCCAGTCAAGCCTGAAATCAATCACTCACACCCATCAAAGGCTGCCCTGCACAGCCATTGTGACTAAGCCATCTGGGCCTCAGCACACTGTCTACATTTATCTTTATGAACTATATGCAGCTCCGTGTGCATGTTCTCTTGTGCATGTGAGGGTCTGTTTTGTATCGGTATGTACAGTATATAGTCATTTTTGCTTGCTTGCATAAGAAAAAGTCAATAAGTATAGGGTAATCACAGAAAATAAATAAGGCATGCTGTATTGCTTTCTAGACCATAATCATCCCCAGTAGTGAATGCATCAGGAAGCAGTGGAAGGTCTTAGCATCCATCATGGAAGCATGCTTCTTTACACCTGTTCATAACCTACTACATGCCTCGCCTGCATGGCATCATCTGCTTGAACTAGTTTTCCTGTGTGGAGGCCTCTCTCCTTTGGCCTCACTGTGGTCAGCCTCCTGCTCTTCAGTCCACCTTCTCAGTGCTGAGCGCTAACTGCCCAGCACTGGCAGGCAGAGTGGAGCGGGCTGCCGCTGAGTGTGAGCATTTCAACCACCATTGGAGGGCAGTAGAGCACCAGTGCATCCATCTCTTTCAAAGTGGCCCCGTCTCAGAGGGTGCCCGAGTGTGAAGCACTACTTAGAGGGATGTTGGGAGCACAGAGACAGGCTGGGGAAAATGTGGACAGGTCAGGCCAATATTGGACTCCAGTGGCTCTATGGACTCTGAGCAGTGTGTGTGCTCGGTTTCACATGAAGAGATCGGATGAAACAAGCGGAGGGAGTCTGGAAAATAATTGCCGCAAGGGAAGGGAAACGGTTACAATCAATGCTGCAAATATGTCAAAAAGTTTATGATTAAAATGTAATATTTAGTAAACATGAATTATGATTAATTTCAGGTTTGATTTGGTAGCCACTCTCAGAGAAACTAAATGAAGGAGCTTGGATTAATTCTTACAACTCAGTGTCAAATTTTGTGGCAAAAAAAAAAATAAAAATTGGCATTTGTATTGCAGCAATGCATTAACACTAAAATGTTACAGTTTATTCTTGATGATAATGCAGTTACTTGACTTAAACCCCCTGTCATTCCTGGTGTTCACAGAACAGTGCTACAGTTTCTCCAGATCTAGTCAACTCACTCCTAAAAAATGGATTAAGTCAGATTCAGTTACTATGGTTCATTACTATGAGAATATGGTGTTGGCTTCTATCAGCTTAACTACTGCATATTATTATTCAAACCATGCATTTGCCCTTTATCTACCTTAATTCAAATTGTACAGATGAGCACACATATTTCCATATTTAAATAAATTAAAGTCATAATGCTGTTACAAATGTGTTCAGATAAACCCGTAACAGACTTTTTACATTTGACTGTAAATTTGCTTTATTCTTTTGTTTTCCATTAACATTTTAAATGATGGTGATGTGTGTATGTGTGTGTGTAGGTTTTCTCTAAGATTGATGATTTCTTTCAGCTCACTGAATACAGTGGAAAATGTATAAATATGTATAAATATATTTTTAAATATGTTTTCCAGATCTACATTTGGAGCAAAAGACAATTATTTTACTAACATCAATAATTTAGTCACTAAAAAAAATCTTTCTTTAAGCAAAGAATACATTTAAGAAGTCTCAGTCTCTTACATTTGCTGCTTAATATAAACGTGTCATTGTCATGTCTGCAGGACTGATTTTTTTAATATTGTTATTTAAAATGTGTTATTTTCTGTGGTGGAGGACAAGCTAAATGTTACTTGAGTTATTAAATCAACACAAATTGTTGTCAAAGTGAGACATATCTGAAGAAACATCAGGTTTAGTCACAGCTCAGTCTCACTCTCAACTCACCAAAAAGAAACCATCCCAGAAACTTCCGTCCCCATCAGAAAACACATGTTCCATGTTTTCTGCTTTTACATTACCGTCCATGTTTTCTCCTTTGCACTTAGACAGAGGTTTGGGATGACTCAGTCCCGAGTGCAATATCCCAGGCCTCGTTCGGCTCTTTTATGTAAACAGAAACTCCTCGCTGTGAAGGGGTCCCATAGTTAAGAATTCCACTTAGAGAGTGCGCTGAACTCTGCCACAAAATGAGGAGACTCGTGTTCTTTCTCTGCTCTTTTAGAGCGACTTCATGTAGCTTCAATACCCAGCTGGCTGAAAAGAAGTGCAATGAAGAATTTAGGTTGAGTCACGAACTTCTTGGTTCTTATGATTATATTTTTTATGAATTTTTATGTGGGATCCTCAGCTGGATCCATAAAAATAGTGATATGTTATGTCAATAAATGTTTCCTGGTCTATACAATTTTAGCTTATTTGTTATTTTATTTCAATCTATGAACAAATGTTTTTATTTTAAACTGTAGAAAAATCACTAATTGAAATGCCAAAATTAGTTAAATTCTTTCAAACACATTAAATCATACAGTCTGCATACATATTGCCTTTTTTTTAAATAAGAATCTTAAAATGACATTTCTCAGTTGTGAATTTTTTAAGTCCTCATTTACTATCAATATTAAAAACAAAATCTAAGTATTTTGATTTGTTGAATTAATTGTAAACCACATCTGTGACTGTTGTTTGACACTGTTGTCAGATACATCATTGCACAGAACTTTGAATGATGATGGCAGCATTTTTCAAACATTGTTATTGTGTTTATTACTGCCAGAGGGCAAAGGAGAACCTTTCATTTCCCTCCTGCTAATTGTTTGATTTCCTGTTGCCGCTGGAGAGCTCGGCACGCTGCAGACGAAGAGAGAAGGCCCAGGTTGGCGCAAGAGCTTGCACACTTTCACTTCATTTGTTTCAAACACTGCGATGGCTCCAGGCTAGCCTTTCTCTCTGGGGCTTTGTAGAAATACCAAACAGTGACATCTGACGTTGTCTGTCTAGTCCATCCTCATTTTTTCTTCTTTTTTTTATCATCTTCTTTATTTTTCTCCCTGTGCAGTCTCGTGCTGTGACTGACACCATGGCCGTGGCTTTCTCTGTTTCTTTCTTTGTCACACCTTCTTTGATAAGGTAAGAACATAACACTAATGTCTGCATATGTTGTGCAAGAGACCACAAGATGCTTAAGCATACATTTTATATTCTTTTACAGATCCACTGTAAATACAGTCCCCTCTGTTTGATGGTCTTAGTTCCAGTTATCAACTATTTTTGTGTCTATCTGGAAGTTGTCATCAGTTAGTTTGTGTAGAGATACGATTCTCTCATCCCACACTGATCCCAGCTCTTAGTTCAGCAGGTGGTGGGCTTTAAAACTTCTTGTTTGTGAGCTGCTGTGGCAAAGATGACACATTTACGATGAGTGGCGCAGGCCAAACAGCCTGCATACATCCAGGCGAGGAAGATTCTCTACTCGTGGCTTGGATTGTGGACTTCCTTCTGAGGGGCCATAACACCACACAGGGCACCACACTCACCTACCACTGTTTGATCACAGAGGGCTATTGTCATGGAAATGTATGTTAATCAGGACACAAAGAGATTGTTTTAATCGGATTGCTGCTTTATGCTTTGTTTTCCTCTGCCTTCATAACTTGGGAACGCATCAGGAACAAAAAGTAACATTGTCAGGTGGCAGTAAGCCAGTAATTTCTCTTGCAGCTTATTGACGTTAGGACAATTCCACAGACAGACAGAATCTCTGCGGGGACCTCCATGGTGACTGGACCCGGCCGCTGTCCTTTTGAATTAACTTTAAGAGAGGCTGCTCAGTTTGGCTTCTTTAGTTTCCACATTTAAAATGGCGCCATAAACAGAGCAGCTTAAACCGAAATATCAAATGTTTTTTTCAAACAAATGGTTATAGTAAAAAGCATCACAAATCAAACATGAATATGTTTGATGGAATTGCTTTACACCATCATGTGTGAGTGTAATGAGGATAACAGCGACTGTCGAGTGACTGACTTGTGCCACACCGCCTTGGGTTTTGTGTGACGGATGCCCCTGCCAGTGCCAGTGCGTTTCTGCCTGCCAGCAGGCCTTTAATCCCTCCTAATGGGGGTTGTCATCTCACCGCTAATTTAAATGCTCCAACCACGAAGCTCCCCCACCTGGCTAAGATAATCCCAGAGCGAAGGGCCCCCTTCCCCACAGCTAGCCTCCTCGTTTTTGGGGCCCAGGGGCCCGGGGGCCTGACCACCCTCCTACACAACAACAGCATCTTTCAATCATCTCTGCCTGATTGTATTAATCTTATCTGTGTTTAATTACATTTTTTTAAGATTATTGCTGTATGCCATCTTTGCACACTGTGGGGGCCGCAGAGGGCTGCTCATTTCAAATGCATTTTCATTTGGGCACAAATCCCCATCAAAGACTGCCAGAAATTTTAGGAGAGTCATTTTTTCATAGATGGGGGAGTTTCTAAACTTCAGTGTATTGTTTGCTGCATTAGTGTTTAAGATCCACTTTTGAATGAGAGCTATACAATGGGTTGCAGCACAAAAATACACTGTGCCTTGTTATTAATATTTTGGCATAGTATATAAGTATATGTTGGTTTATTCCTAAACATAACCATATTCTTTAATCTCTTAACATAACCAGTTAGGTAAAGAGGTGAATAAATTGTTGGACAATATTGGTTCCCATGTAACTTCAAGTTGCTCTCTTGTGTGACACTGACTATGGTGACATGCATATTTATACATTACACAGTCGATTGGACCATTGATATTGTTCTATGATATCTGCAGAGATGAGTAAATTAGTTATTCACTGATGTATGTTTGATGATGCTGTGCAGTGTGTGAAAAATGCTTAAGATGTTCTGCTACTTCTGACTTCCTCTGTGGGAGATCATTGCACATGTAAGTGTAACAGCATTCACTGCACGGGGGATGCCTTTAAGTTACTTGGATGGTGCTTTGGAAGATTACACTATGCTTCTGAAACCGCAATTTTATGACAGCAAAGTGACAGCCTGCAAAAGAAACAGAAAAATATGTGAATGAGAGCCTTTTTATTGGTGGTTTAAGCTGTATTAATAAACACTTTTAGATGTGCATGTTGGAGCTCGGGTACGACACTGGAGTCTGTTTTAAGCTAAGCGTGTATACATGCATTATTGTCTGGTTTTCAGTGCTTTGCATTGGTTACACAAGTTTAGATGCATTTTTTTAAGTTTAATGCCTCATAATGTACATCTTATTAGACAAATAATCAAAATCACTTTATTGTCAGTGTACATGTACACCAAAATTGAAAGAGGTGATCTTTTAAAGGTGTATTTAAAAAAGCATACCAAACAATTAAAAACAACACTGTAGTATTAAATTAGCTTACACACAGTTCATACATGAATTGTATGAACTGTGTGTTGTAAGTTGTATGGATTTCACTTAACTTAACTCTTCTACTTGATTCAAATCTATCCAGCTCTTAGCCACACCTCAGCACTGATGATGTTGGGAAACAAATGGGAAATATAAATACTAAAAAAGAAAAGTCTGTAGCACTTCAGGACAACGTCTGTGTTTTAATAAAGAAAAAGTCTGATTGTTGCTCATTAATTTTGTTAAGCAGAAGACAGAGGGCTGCAGGGCACTGGAGGAAACTCTAGTCTAGCAGGTGCAGCTAATTAACCAGAGGCTAATTCTCCACTTTTGGAATGACACATTGTAAGACTTAATCTTGATACGTTGGGGAGATGCACACGGTCCAGATTAACATTTAACTAACAGGTGTTTTGCGCCTACATCGTCATGATTTCTCAGCACTGCTTAATGAAGCTGCAATGGTTGAAAATGATTGCAATCAGAGATGTTTTTTTTCCACACAACTAAACAATCAGCCATCTGGTCAGATGAGACGTCGTGTTTAATTGTAAATTTCATACCCATTTTTTGGCATTGGTCCACTGCCCTTGAAACTTCCCCAATCAGTTATAGCCGGTCCTGATGCAGAGACTGGGCTCCATCTTTGGATTATGTGAATTATGACTTCCTGTGAATATTGAAGCTTTGCACATGTGCATCAGAAAGAAATAGTTGCTGCTTAATGTTCCATGCTATAGCACAAACACATTACAACACTCATTCACTACCTATGTGTTATCAATAAAATGTACCATATCAAGTGGAAAGGTGTTACACAAAGTGTGCTGGAATATTTACATACAATAGCTATGAAATTCATCTCCAACCCAGCACATGCATCTGTAATGGTATTATACTGTGACTGGAAAGCTTGTAGCTATCAGCGGGACACCGTGTTCCACTTTAATACGGAATGGGGGGTGACGGCATATATGGAGTTGGCTGATGATTTTTTTTTTATTTTTTGTGCATATTTTGAAGAGTGATTTAAAGTTGAATTACAGCGTTATCCTTAGATGTGAGTCAAATGCTTGTGTAAGTTAAAGCAGGTGCCGTTCCATGGGTGTCTGTCTCGAAGCTCCTCCTGAACCCAAGATGCTGGGGTTCACTACTCGACGGGACGGTAGAGCTGATTATTCAAATACTTTTGAACAAGATTTGATGTTCAAAGGTGCTGCACCTGAAAGAAAGTAACGTTGTGTGCAGCTATATCACAGAGGATTACATGCGCGTTATTGTTGGTGTTTCAAGTGGTGCTGTAAAATGAGTGTAATGGCAAGCTCGGCTAATTTGAATAATTTCCAGAGTGCAAAGACAGATATGGGTTTTGGGGCAGAGGGGGTGGTGGTGTTCCAAGAGGGACAAAGAAACAAGGTTTGGCAGCATATGAAAATGATTATTTGCCTTCAAACATCTCTGTTTAATCAGGCACAAGATGCCTGTAATTTCATATGCAGAAACATATTTAGTATATGGTAAATCTGTCTCGTGTTGTTGGGACGTTGTTATCAAATCAGAAACAGTCACAAACACAGATGTGTCCTCATACCAGCTCACCATGATTGCAGATTAGGGAGAAAGTTAACGACATCTTACAAATGATGACATCCTAAGACCTTCATTTTCAGGCCTCTGAATGTCAATGTCAGCTTTATTTATAAAACATAAGAAGTATATACTAAAATAACAATAAAATAATCATCAACAGTAAAAGGATGAAAGCAAAAAGCAATAAATACTGTAAAAAACTGCTCAGCAAAAAGGCAATGTACACAAGTAGGTCTTAAGTCATGTTTTAAAAATAAAAAAAACAGTTTGCAGACTGTACAGAAAGAGGAAGTGAATTCCACCAAAGTAGGAGCCACAACTGCACAAGTTTGTTCCCTTCTGGTTTTGTTGTGAGACAGATGAACGACCAAGACCATCAGCTGACCTAAGGGCTCTGGAGGGTTGATGGACCTTAACAAGGTCAGATAAATATTGCTGTGCCAACCCATTATAAGAGTTAGGAACAAATAAAAGAATCTTAAAATCAATTCTGAATGTAACTGGCAGACAGCACATTATATGGTCACCCTTCTTTGTCCCAGTTAGGAGATGGCTGAGCTCAGACTGGCTGATACCGGCGTACAGGGAGCTGCAATAATCTAACCTTTGTGGGCATTTGCAGATCAGATCACTCATGAAGCTCCATTACCAGTCATTCAGCCTCAACAGTGGAAGAGGAGCCTTGTAATGATTCACTTCAACAAAGCTTCACTGATAAAAGGATTAACTAATTAAATTAACAGAGTAAAGTACTTTATAACTGTTAATTATGTGGCTCCCTTGGCTGCTCTGGGCCACTAGCACCCTTTGTTTGAGAGCCCCTTGTCTGTCCTAATTGACCTCTGGGGAGCTTTGTGTTTGTGTGTGCATGTGTGGGTGTGCATGTGTGTGCACTGGGGTTGTGACGGGGCCTCACACAATTAAATGGTAAGTATAAACAAACTGACAATTTACTTTGGTGCAGAGTGACACTTAAATGAAGCTGAATATGTCACCAGAGAATGGAGACTCATTTAGGACAGACCCCTCAGAAACCCCGATATCTTTAGAAAGAGATTCTGTTCTAGATTAGGAAGGTAAAATTATTTTTTAGCCTGATCACAGACCATGAGGAGTTTTGTATTTGTGGGAGAGAGTACATGTGCTCATCATTTGTCAGACAAAGTCACTTGCAGCACAATTGAAGTTAGCAATATATGGCTTTAAAGAAAACTATAGAGGGTTTGTTTTGTTGTGACACCCCATCTTTTAGACTTTTCATGCCATCACAAGAAAGCAGGAGAAGAGACTCTTTTATTCTGAATGGTGTCTCCTCTAATGCGTGGCAAATCACATTATTAATCTCCATGGCTGCAGTCAAAAGGCTAATATATGGAACCTGGTCTGCCATCCATTCCTGCCTGAGCCAGCTCTGTCTTTCCACACTTGTTCTTTTAACCCCTTCTCATCTTCTATTGGGCTTTGGCCACCAAAACCTTAATGACGCCCATGACAAGTGATCTATCAGTTGGCAATTACAACATCTGTCATTGTGACAAAGATGGCTTTTACACTTTCTTTTGGGGGCAACTCTTCCTCCCCAGCGATTATGTCTTGGATTTGGGGGGAGATGCAGAGTCAGGGTTGTGTGTGCATGTGTGTGTGTGTGTGTGTTGGGGGGGTGGTTTAGCTACTTTGTGCTGTAGAAAGGGGCCGCCCCACAACAGAGACAGACATGTTGACAGCAAACACAAACATGGCTAAACAAATCGTTCACGCCTACCTCTTTAGATTTCCATTCAAATGCACTCCACAACTCTGTGAAAGTGCTCTATCTTCTATAGAGGGAAGAACCTACCAGCTGTCATCGTCTCTCTTCACTACAAAGAGGACCTTTCATTTGAGAACAATAAGAGGGCTTCTCTTTTCTTTTGGCACAGAGTGTCTGCTCCACCATGTTTAATTTCAGTAGCGATAGATCAATGCTGAACCACACTCCAGAAGTGATAGGGCTATCTGAATTGGCCCACAAGACTTTTGTTAACATTAGCAAACAGGCATTCAAATGGTGACCGGGAAATAACCCGTGGCTGTCGATGTGACAGTTGGCAGTTAACCATCTCGGCCTGCACACCTACACATTTCTCAGGGAGCTACCAAATCTGTGGAGGTGTGTTTTGAGAGGAATAAATCGTGTTTCAGGTGGATACATTTGCAGATGATGCCTTTCATGCTGTCTTTTCTGTGGCTCAGTGGGAGGAAGGTGTGGGACTCTGCCTTCCTTTTCTTTCGCCCCTTTAAGTGGAGCCACCGGATAGATGGCATGACATCACGGGCCAAGCCGGCAGCACAATGCAAAGGTCACGCGGCCCATTGATCTAGGGGGGCCCTAATAGAAACCCCCTGTATTATGGGTCTGCGCACACGGGGCTTACACACACTGAGCCATAGAAACAGACCACAAATGGAGCCTTGTTGTCTCCCCTTTCAGGCCCTGCAATCAGCGGATTTACACTTTGATGTGGAGCTCAGAAATAAAGCCCTTTCGAGCACTGACCTTTATTGACTGATGGATCAAAATCCATAGCCTTCTCTCTTTACTCTGGAAACTACATATCTAAGTTACAGTCCAGTTAGCCCAAGCATTTCTAAAGCCATTCCACCTTTTCATTCCCTTTTGTCCCTGGCTGTAAAAATTAAACAAAACTTTTTTTCTTGTTATGAAATGATTGGTTGACTGTTGTTTTGTTTTTTTTGGGGTTTTTTTGTTAGTTTTTTTTTCATAAATTTGGTAGCAAATATAAGATGCAACAATATCGGTGTTAGTGTTTTAGGATATTTTCACTGGTCAACTTGTTTATCATATTCATAAGCTGCACAAAATTTTATGCTGGTCTTTTCATGGTACCTTTTGCTCTACAGGCTGAATACAGGCTCATATTAATATTTCATCAAGTTTTGAGCTCATACACACAATTAGAGACTATGTAACCTGTTTGTCCAAGACTGGTGTTGAACTCATGATAGAGCACTCCTCTGGGCCCCTCTGACTTCTTTTATGAACTTTTTTCTCTTATTCTTCTGATATTCTTCATAGGACTGACCAGTGACGGCTTGTGGTCACACTGAGTGGGATGGCTAACATATTTTTGAGCCAAATGGACCACATTTTAACATAAAAGTGTCCCATTACAATACACAAGATTTAGGTCACCCTATAAGATCCGTTCACCCTTTAGTTTCTTTTTGCAGATCATTGCTAAATGTTCACATGTGACATCCAGTTGTTTTTGGGGGGAACTGGCTTTAAACTGTGAAAACAGCTCTGGATTTATCAATTCAAACGACATTAGGTGTCAGGCTTTCTCAAAGCGACCTTTGTCTGCTCGATCATTATGATGCAGCACTGAGCGGCCACAGACAGCGTCCGGCGTGGATTTCCGCTGTTACAGCCATTGCTTCGAGTTCAGCTCCACAGAACTCTTTCGCTCATGTCAAGTCATCTGTCATTGGTCAAAATTTGCCTGCTGTGGCTGCGCAGATTTATCCCAAACAAGAAGCAAATGAAGGGGGCGCATCACACTACCTGTCAATCATGCAGAGTCCAGTGAAACTGTGTTGATCCGCTTGGGCTGTAAATGATTAGCCCATTTTTAAACGATTAGGTGTTTTTTGTTTAAATTTTGCTCTGTGTTATTATTAGTTTTGCTGTATTGTTGATTAATCAAGAATTAAAACAATCTTTTCACAGTTTTTAAAACAATATTCATTAATGTATTTTTTTATCTTTTCTGAAAGATCCAGGGAGGGCTAAGCCCTGTTAGCCCACTTATACCAGCCGCCCCTGGGACTGACACTAAAGGACACATTGTGTGTGCATTTTGGATGCCACTAATCAGCTGGAACAGTATAGATGCAAGTTAAAAGGAAGTGGAAAAAGAGAAGCCAAGCCAACAAAAGTTTTGACCATGGATAAGACAGCATATGCTTTTAAATATGCTTTTACAGAGAAATAACCGTGTTCTCAAAAGTGCCTTATTCTACTTGAGACTCAGTTACAAATGAAAAACAATCTGGATTTCAGCTTCACAAACTCAGATGTCTCAAAGATAGCCAGCAATGGTACAACTTTGTTTAGATAAGACTATTAACAATTAAAGTTCAGAACCAGTCAATCATATAACAATAGTACTATGTTCTGGTCTTAGTGAAAAATGAACCAGATTTTAACTGAATTAATCCAGCATGTTTCATAAGTATGCAATAGTAAACCAACAAGAGATAATTTGGTGAAAAGGCTCAAACCTCAAAGCTTGAGTGGGTCTTAGCTTTTCTATTCTGGAGGCAGAAGTCTGTGCATGTACGTCATGGTAACGAGCATCGGTAGAACAACTGGAATTAACTCAGAGCAGAATAAATGTTTACATGACAGAGGAATTAGTTCAGATTTAAAATGAGAACAAACCAGCCATAAACTTAAATGTCATTCGTCAATGTCATATTTTCACCTCTTTAAGGCAGATTTAACTTTGTTCAAAATTAAAGAGGAATTAAAACAATCCTGTAAATGTGGCCACTGATAGTTAACAAGCTGCCAAACTCATACAGTAAGATACTAACAAGAGACTGCACATTTACATTAATATTTCATGTTGAAACAGTGACGCTTGAATCATTAAATGTGGAAAAGAGAGCTTAATTCTTTGCATCTTGTTGATGTATTTACTTTTTTGGATCTGTGACAACCAAAGAATCAGGATTGAACTATTAACCTCTTTTTTTGGTAACCAACTGATACATAAAATTCATTTCTCCGAACGACAGTCAGCTTCTCTTGTTTCATTTAGAGCTCCGCTTGTCACTATTTTAACTGTAATATAGCAAATTTACATTGAATTGTTACAATAATCAGGGTGTCTCAGCTGGAAGCTACAACCCTAAGACTGCCTTTACAGGAGTAAGAGGAGGGCTTTCTAAATCAGCTATGTGCTGCACAGCAGTTGGTATTTAAGATGTGACCTACTGGCGGAAAGTTAGTTCAAACTGACAGTACATAAAAATGAATTTAGTCTACTCCAAAGAGCCATCTTTCAGAAATATAAGCTAAACTGTTTATCTAGAAGATATATTCTGTGTATGAGGCTAAGAATCACATAATTGCTCAATTTCTGAAACTATGTAGTAGGCTTACTTTTCCAATGGTTAGTTTGTTCCTTCAGTATTTGCTTTGTGAAATCCAAGTAAAGTAATCAATGATGAACAAGAAGGTCACTGGTTCGAGTCTCAGCTTGTGAGAGGTTCAACAGTGGCCTTCCTGTGTGGCATTTGCATGTTCTTCCTGTGTAAGTCTGTGCTCACTCTGATTAATCAGGCTTCCTCCCACCATCCAAGGACACTAATATAAGATTAACTTATCACTCTAAATTCTCCATAGTATTAAGTGTGAGTGTAAACGATTGTTTTCCTCTCTATGTTGGCTTTGCAATAGAGTGGCGACCTGTCTAGGGTGTACCCAGCATCTCGCCTACTAATTGCTGGGATAAGCTCCAGCTCTCCCGTGACACTGAATTAGAAAAAGCAACAGAAAATCCAAGTGGTTTGTCTGGCTGGAAATATTTTGTATGTATCAGTTGCTTTCACAGTAACCACAGGTGTTCCTTAATCATCTATTCACGTTTCTATAAATTAAGACAGGGATTAAATCAATCCTAGACATATTTGCATGCTGATCATGAATCATTTATAATTACAAATTATTTGAGTCTTGAATTATGTTGAAACTAAAAATTCAAAGAGGTTTATTGTTACATGCAGAGTTATACATTGTACAATTGTACAGCGGAATTTAATTACGTACAGCTGGTTCAAGATCACATACATCACATAACAAAACATGATCGGACAATGCTTAGGCACAGCCAGGAACCGGCACACCTTTGTCAAGTGTTTATCAAGTATCAAGTTTATCAATCCGCTATCAGAGGCTGGGCAGGGTGGGATCTCCCATCACATCCCAGGCCTAAACCTCCAAAAACTTATTTTAAACCAATGTCTTTCTTCAGTTACTTGAATAGTTTTTTTAAATTAGAAGTATGTATATAAATATTCATGTCTTTTTTATTTATTTATCATATATTTTTTAAGATTGACTTTGTTCTATAATACTGTCTCATCATCAGCGCCCCATGGGACATCAAGCTGCATGGTAAGAGGGAGCAAGACATGCTATGTAAAACTTAACATAGTTTACATGGGACTTTTAATTTTTCTTTGTATGCAAATAAAAATTCATTCTTCTTTAAATAGATAAAAAAATAACTATGTAAACACCTAAAATGATATTTCAGAATAAAACAAGGATAGTGTCTATGCCACCAGTGATACGATAACAGGGTCTGTGCTTCACAAAATATGGGAAGCGGCATCATGTACAGAAATCCTAATCCCATATTGAGAATGTATGAAAAAAACTTGATGAGCTGCTTTGAATATACAAACATAAATTGTGTGAAAAATGATTGTGAAATAACAATACAAACAAAGCAACAACAACCGCTTTGTAAATGTTTGATATATCTAGTGTTTCTTTCATTTTGGGGAGATAACCATCAGAACAAAGATTATATGAAAATGGGTATTTTCTTTTGATGTTTATTACAATACAATAATCATGCATTCTCATCATTAATTACTAAAGTAAACAAATAAAAATAAAATATCCATATAATGAGTTTTTTTAATTGTCTTTGCTTTATTGCTTGCATGTTTCACTACTACATCAACAAAACATACATTCGAGACCCGACGGTTTCATCTGTAAAAATCATTTACCATTATTGCGAATCAGACAGTAATAAATCATGTTTTGTAGCAACCAGAAGTGTACTTACTAAACTTCTTTTTACCCTTCATAGATGTGTTGTTGGGGAAGTCACGTGATCTGTGACGTCAACATCTCCTCTTCCATGCAGAGGGACGGACACTATCATTTGTTTCCTAGCTTGTTTACCTGCATCACAATAAAGCAAATGGAGCAATACCACTGGAAACCATGGGCTTACCATTGACCAGTATAGCTGACCTGCAACCAACGAACGGAGAAAACCAGAAAGAAAGAAAAGGAGCAGAATGAGAAGAAGTAAGAATATAACAAGAAGGGACACAATTATAGAGAAGAAACGCTTCTATAGAAGTATATTTTTGTCACTAACTGATGTCCAAAACTGACTTCAAAATACCATAGTGAATTCTGATTTTAGTACTGCTCACTAGAGGATGTTTTACTTACCTAATTTACTTCCTTCCTTTATAATTAATGACATAAAAGAGTCTTGAAAAATATGAATGGTGGTAACGTTTGACAACATTTGAAACAAAAGTTCCTATTATGTATGAGAGGGAGTGTCAATTGTCCTAGGTAGTCAAGACAATGGAAAAATATGTGATTTGGGGATTTAACACAGTTATCAGAAATACTGCTACAATAATAATCTGACTGAAGAAGAAAGTTCAGATCACAGTAATAAAACACAAAGTGGTAAGACATGCATGGAGGGTTTCACCCCAAATCCAGTGTCCAAAGACAATATGTGTAATGAAAAGCTGGCGGCAGAATAGTAGTGAGTGTCAGAGACACTGTCCAAAACAAAACATTCAAGCTCAACAAATACATCAGGAAGATGGTCCGAAGGGACGAAGCACTTAGTGGATGTATTAGGCAGAGGAAACTGGACAAAGAATTGGAGGAACCTTCATGGGAGAAAAAAATATACATGGCATTTACCACTGACATGAGGTACATGTACATGCAAACAGGGGCATTTTAGGGTGTATTTTAACAACTACTTCCTCAAATACTTTTTTCACATTAAAAATGTATTTATCTCTATATATACAATTGTTCAGTTATTCACCAGTTGAAAAATTTAGATTTGTTTTCGTATTATTCTCCATCTTATGTAATAAATATTTTTCAGCTATTTTTTTCTTTACCGTTTTAGGCAAATAAGACAATGACTAGTTTAATAACATGGTTAGTTTAATGACAGTGTGCATGGTTGTTTGTCTATGTGTGGTGACCCTGTGATAAACTGGCGACCTGTACAGGGTGTATCTCGCCTTTCGCCCGATGTCAGCTGGGATTGGCTCCAGCCCTCCCGCGACCCCATTCAGGGAGAAGCAGTAGAAAATGGATGGATGAATGCAGTTATTTATTGTGAAAGGATCTTATTTCATTAGTTATTTCATAACCACATTTAAGCTTTTAGGCCTACTGAGCATTTAATTATAACAGGAACTGCAGGAACTTCTGTCATTTAAACATCAACTAACAACTTAAATCAACAGAAAGACTTAAATTGCTTCTCAAAAACCAGTGAATATGTTACACATCTCCACCAGCTCCACATTTTCTCCCTCTGGCCCGGACTGTACCTGCCTGCAGCGCTAAAGGACGCAGTCTGTTTGCACTATGTGGCACCTGTCATCATAACATCATCACCTCTGCTTCTGTGTTATGATTAATTCTCTGACATTTGACAAGCTCTGTGGTTTTCACACTTATCTGTGCATCTTTGCTGTTTATGGAGCTTAAATATCTCCATCATCATTGCATGACAGAATGGACAGAGAGATGTGAGGAATGGCCCTCCTCCGGCGGAGGAAGAAGTAGTTCCTACCCATCCTAAATTATAAGTTCAATTATAAGTTCTATAAATGTTGCTATAGGGGCGCGAGTGTTTTTGCCGCGCCCCAGAAATCCTGCTGAACTTCCTAATGACCCCTTATTGCTTCCATCCCTCTGCCTATCAGCCTGTATTGGTGTTGCTCTGGTTGTGTGAGTGAGTGTGGTGTGGATTAGAAACAACAGAGCAGAGTGACTGAGGAGCAGCTAGTTATGTTAAACACCATATATACTGTATATACAGTGACCTATATCGGTTTTGGTCACTGGGGCTAGACTGAAAACATTTGGTGTTACAGCCCCCGGAAAAAACGGTAGTCTGACCAATGCTAAAAAAAGTTGGACTAAAGGGCTGCACAGAGGCATTGATCATGGCACTACATCAGCAAATCTTGAGCACCAGAGCAATAAAGGCCCAGATTTAACACACCAGGCAGGTCTCCGGGCACAGGCTATGCAGAGGCCATGAAAAAATCCAAATCCTGACAGCAGGGTGTCATTTATAGACATAAAAAAACTAGGGATCTACTCTACACCGATCTACTCTTTTGGGGTTCCGATCAGATACCGATACCTGACATTTGGATATCTGCCGATACCAATATTTGCAGATATCATATCTTATGTAAACATTATAGTGACTGTGGTTATTATTGCTGCTATAACTGTTAAGATTTCATTAGGTTTTACTTTTTTGCATGCAGTACGACTCTCAGTAATGTAAAATCTCCTTCAATCCGCTGTGCAGTTAAGCAGATAAGGGACACTGGGCTAACGCTGCTGGTCCAGATATCAGTGGTGAAGCTAATGGCTGATACATCTTGCAACGGGCTGTATATGTGCTTTTTCACAAAGTCACGTAGTTTTGGCAATACGGTATCCGTTATATGGTGATAGCTAGGGATCTCATACCTTGGCTCCAGTATGGCGAGAAGGTGTCGAAATCCTATATTGTCAACCACAGACAACGTCTGGTCATCGAGAGCAATGTACTGAGTTAGAGCCTCGGTTATTTTGACTGCAGGCGTGTTGTCCCTCGACATCTTCTCCCGCTTTTCTGCAGTTTGCTGCAGAGTTGGTTGGTGCTGTTTCCCGCTGCTGACAG
>JBAMHV010000019.1:9982468-9999697 GCA_037177535.1 Pseudomugil gertrudae
GACGTTTATTAATGCCGAGTACGAGTACACACACATGGTATTATGCCGATACTGATATCGGTATCGGTGCATCCCTAAAAAAAAAACCCATAGCCAGGTACCTGACATGATGTATGGAAAACTCTGTGCAGAATATGGACTGAAGACTTCTAGGGGCACACTTCTTTGTTTTTTTTTTTTTTATCTGAAATGTACAACCTTTAGGGAACTTTACTTCCTACAACAATGGCTCAAGCTAGAAGCAAAGTTTTGTAGTTTACCAGGCTGTTTTTCTGTTAGACTCTGAAGCAGCAGCCCTACTTCCATTTTTGTTTGTTTCCAACATCTGTTGATGTTAGACAAAAGTAGTGTCAGGTATGCCAGTAAAGGGGCCTGATTTCAGCAGGAAGAGAAATATTGCAACAGCATCAAGAATAGGCGAGGTAACCACAGGTACATACTGTAGAACATGGTCAAACCTCTAATTTGTGAGGCTCCTCATTTTTCTTTTGTGAACAGTAGCATTTTACATTGGACATAAACACTATACCAAAAAAAACGTTATGCTAACTTGTGATTGCATTCAGCTAAATGAAAAATGTTCAATAGACATTTATAAACACAACAAACTGATGCCACAATGTTTCATCCAATAGAGACTACTTTTCCTTTTTCCATTTTATTTCCTTTTGTAACTGAATATTCTTTGACAATTCTTTTCACATTGGCAATCGTAAAAGCAGGTGGTATTTGACGCTTAACTGAAATTTGGGAGGTTTTATTTACAAATAAATATATACATGGGACACCAATCCAAGATGACCGCAACATTGATACGTTGGCTCATGTAGGCAGTGTACGAGGCATCTGTGTAGTTTTATCTAAAATCTCATTTTAATTTAATCTATTTTTTTTTTATTTATCTTAAATTAATCTGAAATTGTTAAAGGTAATCTGGGTTGTAGCTCATTATGAACCATAGTGGAGTGTGAATGTCACTTCTATACGTCATCAGGTGGGCCTGCGAGTGTGTCGTGCACATATACACGTGATTAATGGGGATTTACGTTTTATTCGTGGGATGGCAAATTCTTACCATGAGGGGGCATTTACGATGGTGTATTGTGCATGGTGGAGCAGTGGTTGGCGCTGTGGCCTCACAGCAAGAAGGTTGCTGGTTCGAGCCCAGGCTGGGGGAGGGTTGTCCAGTGACCTTTCTGTGTGGAGTTTGCATGTTCTTCCCATGTACGTGTGGGTTCTCTCTGGGTTCCTCCCACCCACAAGACATGCATGTTAGGTTATAATAGCTAAGGTTAAAATGGTTTAAAATAACATGTAAGTTGCTTTGGATAAAAGTGTCTGCCAAATGACTGTATAGTATTGCAAATATTTTTATTACCGTTCAGCGGTAGAACATGGATGGATGGATGGATGGGCTTACTGGGAAGTGGCAGAAATGCACATAATAAATGTTATTGTGTACATGTTTTAAAAAGTAACATATTAAAGAAAAACCTTGTCACTTTCAGGAAAGTCTTGTTTTTAGGTGTGCACTGCACCTTTGCAAGTCATGGAAAGTTATCTATCCATCCATCCATTTTCTACCGCTTTGTCCCAGAGCGGGGTCGCGGGGGGGCTGGAGCCAATCCCAGCTATCAACGGGCGAGAGGCGGGGTACACCCTGGACAGGTCGCCAGTCCATCACAGGGCCAACACATAGAGACAAACAACCATGCACACTCACACTCACTCCTACGGGCAATTCAGAGTCTCCAATCAGCCTATCGGAAAGTTATCTAACAATAGCAGCAAATGGAGTGGTCACTGTCTGAGTGGCTCGTGGTACACAACAATCATAAGAATGCTTCTTTCCATGGTGATAAAAAAATTAAATGGATCCCCCTCCATTGTTTGCAGAATTGTATGTGTAGAGTGTACATTGTGCATAACTTGTGCAAAACTTTATTTTTATTTAGGTAACATTTGTAACTTTCTAGAAAAAATTCAACAGAGCCTTAAAGTGGTCTATTTTTAGATCTACCATGATGTCCAAGACGAGTGTTTTCAGGGGCACGGAGTTCCCTTTAGTGCCACTGCTGTTCAAACTGTTCACTAAGAACCATAAAGAGTCACACTGCGAGACAGCCTTTTGTTAGTTCTGTGAGGGTGATGACCAACAGCCTGGTGTCATGTAAAATTTCAGATCTATTATATTTTGTCTGAATTTTTTTCTTTTTTTTTTGCTGAAACAACTTCAAGATAATATTTTTCTTCATTGTGAAAAATACGTTCTCAGCTTGACGTGTAAGCTGGCTGTGTTGTGTTGCAGTGATTTGCATTGTTTCATAATTAGGAGTTACTGGTTCAAACCTTGGCTGAGTTGCATTCATGTGTATTTGTAATATCTGGATTGTCACTGGGTTAATTGGGGGTTATGAAGTGCCTTTGTCTCTCCTTAACAGAATGGTGATTGGTTCAGGATGTTCATGGCCTAGCTGCTTGGACCGACTGTAAATGATTTGAATACCTGGGTATTGACAGGGACTTATTTTTTTTTAACAGAAATGCCTCTTAGTGTGTCATGAACAAGACATTCTTTCACCATTTACTTTTCAACCAAACCGTAGATTTTGGGCAAAGCTGTCTTCTCAATGTCTTTTAAAGTAACTTGTGCTGTGTGAAAACATGTATCTATCCAGCAATTATTTTGAGAAAGCACGCCCTTGTTTAATGCTGTTTAACTCTCTTACCAACATCTGAACCTGGTCCATCTCACTGTAATACTACTAGCAGATTTTAAAGCTGTGGCTCAGTTAATAATGGAACGAAATGTCATTAAATAAATGCAAACTACAACTTATCAGGGTGAAATAGGCAACTTTTATTTTATTTAGCATCAATATAGTTTCCTTGTCTTCAGCACAAGCTGAACATTAATCAAACAACAACAAGAGAGACAATACTTGCGGCAGAAAATCCAATTGGCTCTTGGCTCACAGTTGTGTCACTATTCATCGAACGACAGGAGAGGGGCAAGAGGAGGCAGTCATGCAGAGGCACAGAGTGGAACAGCAATGTTTGTGCAAAACTGTGGAGGAAGTTTTTGTTTAGGAATAAAAACGTTGAAAATAGTGCAGTTATTGGACCATTCTCAAGGAAAAGTGTGGTTGTCAAGACACCCACATCCCCATTGGTGAGACACCCATGTCTATCACTAGGTAAGGCAAGGCAAGGCAAGTTTATTTATATAGCACCTTTCATGTACACTAGATGATTTCCAGGATATAGCATATTGCTAAAGAATGATTTCAGGTCTGTGCAACCTTATTATCTTTGTGGAGGAAAAAATGCAGCTGTTTTCAGTGTTTTATTGATATAAAGTACTGGACCTTGCAGTTTTATAAAAATACTTACTTAAAATTGACCACTCATTATTTATTTGATGCTTTCTATAGCCTGATTTCCCTTCTATTGTTTTTAAAACAATCCTTGATGCCCACTTGGACATTATGTGTGCTGTACTCCCATGGGTGCCAGCTTGAGGCCAAATGAACAGAAACAGAATATATCACTTATTGGTCCACATCTGGCAAACTGAATTTGATAGCCCCATTCTGCTTTGTCAGATACATGCCAAAGTCTGCTGTAATCCACTAAAGAACACTTAACTGGCAAATAATGTCACGGTAGACCAGTGACCAGTGTGACACACTTTGAAAATCTTGGAGCCATATCTACTTAATTTGGCGAGTGCTTTAGGAAAGCCCACCAGAGAATTGTGAGACTGCCTGCAGAGAGTCAACCATCAGCATTATAGAGTATTACAACTGAGCAACAAAAATACACTTAGGCTATTTCCCTCTAGAAAATGCTAGCCCACAAGCCTTTCCCAAAGCTCCTCTAAGTGCAATGAGAATTCAAGTCTCAGTTTCTTGCCTGCATTGCGTATACATTTGTTCGCTGATACACAAGAGTTGTGTTCATGGAACTGTTGTTGTTAGTGCAAGCTTTAGGCTTAAAAAAAACATGGCAAAAAAAACTCTAAATGTGAGTTTAAAGGTTTAGTGTAACACTTATCATGACACTATCCTTTGTTTTCTGTTTGTGTGAAAGGTCTCTGAACAAAACAATTACATCACACCACAACAAGGCCCAGAGTGAACAACAATGACAGCACAATTGTGCCTTCAAGCAGAAAACACTTTACACACTGGAGATGGGGATGAGAGGAGGAGGAGGGGAGCATTTTCTGGTTGATAAGCATGAAGTACATGGTCCATTCAGACAAATGGGGAGAAAAAAAACAAGGTACGCTGAGAAAAAGCTGCAACAAAAAACAGTTCTATGAAATATTAAAGTGTATTTACTGACATGCAACAGCAACCGGCAGCTATCTTTGGGGAATATGGTGAGAGAAAACTTGTGTTTGACTGACAACAACTAGCAGGCAATTCAGATGCATGACCTGCAAGCTCAGACACAAAAACACACTCACATGCACTTGTGAAGTAATGACAAGACAGGGGTAAGGACAGCGTCTTTTATTCATCTATATGGCAATGTGTGCTGCTTGTATGAAAATCATGAGAAAACAAGAATGACAAAATGAAAAAAAACATCTACTTCTTTTGTGCAGTGAAGCGCTCTCATAATTTCAGGCAAAATAACTTGCTAATCTCTAAACGAGGACAGGATTATGCAAGCATATAACAGGATTTCCTCATACACTCATGCATGCATTGACACAAACTCCCCTCCCTCATCTTCCTTGGCCTTGCTCCTCCTGAAGACTTGCTCCATCCCAGAAATTCCAAACTTTGCTTACCTAATTTTTGCAGCATATTTCTTTGCCACAGGAGGTGGTTATGACAAATTAGAAGTCTAGAAATGCTCTGATGGTGTAAAGGCTCCAGCTGTCATCAGGGAGATGGTGATCAGGTTTCCAAGCTGCATGGTCTCTTGGCGCCACAAAGAGTTCCATATGGTCATCCAAATGCTGCACCTAAATCTGCTCCCAATCTCCACCCCGGAGCCGAGCACTTCTACTAAATTAGACACAAGGGCTGCCGAACACGAGGCAAAAGACAACAAAAATCGGATGTCCTTCATGGAGAAACTAGCACATTAACAGAAACATGCAGCATGCCGGTACATTCACATTTAAAGAAACAATGCAGTTGTGATTTTTTAATTTACAGTTTACATTGTGGCTTATTATAAAAACAAACAAAAAGAAACATGTTTCATATGTGCCTGCAAGGTATTAATTTAGAAAATGAAACTTGAAAAAGTTATTTTTTTTTCCATTTTTCCATTTCCAGGACTTGGAAAATAAAACAGAAAAGCTAAATAGGTTTAAAAAACAACAACAACAAAAAAAAAAGTCAGCTCATTGTATCATGTTCTTTAGCAAATCTGTCATCATACTTCAGCAGAGCATCACCCCCATCGTATCAGGTGGCTGTCATTGCAAGGCAGTGAAAAGCAGGGGGATTGGTGATCTATAATTAACCAGTGGGTTGGTGTTGATGTCATTGACACAGCGTGGCAGTAGAAGGTGGCAGTGCCAAGGCACCTGTTGTTGTTGAGAGTGGCATCTGATATCATTACCTACCCAGCCGGAGCGCCAATGTCCCTGCTGGGTTGCGAACTGTCCAAGCTACCAGCAAGTCACCTTTCACATACACTCACACATATACAAACCAAGCAAACATACTCACATCATCAACTGTCATCTCATCCTCCTTTACATAACCAACTCTGACGGCCCTGACACCTAGAGGGCAGAGATCCACAGAGAGTTTCAATTACTGTTAATGATATTTTGATGGTAGCTGGTTAACTTATGCAACCATCAGTAGCTGTACAAATATTTGAAGTGAAATATTCAACATAGTAACATAGACAATCTTGGTTTTTAGCCAAAAGGATTTAAAGGTGTAGTACTTTTGTGAATGTTTTCTATCATACAGCATGAGCAGAACATTGTCTTAAAATGATTTGAAAGAGGACCAAAATACAGAGAACGCACTGATAACATGCAAGAGAGTATTATTAAATCAAATCTTCTGAAAAGCAGAAGCTCAAAGCACAGAGTATGCTGTAGAAGGATAGAAAACTGAGGCTTACATAAGAAACACAGACACAAGTAATCAGGATTTGACACTGAAAATGGAAAACCTACTGGTACATATACTACCAATCACAGTGAAAGGTTATAATAAAATGGTAAAATGGTGTAACATAACTATAGGCTTGTTAAGTATATGCCAATTCCATGCCAAGGCTGTATTTCATTGTCCTGAGGAAATTATTACAGCTATACAAAACTATAAGAGGGACATCAACTCAATCCTCTTGGTTGAATTCATCATTCAGGATGAATTCACAACTGAACCTCTTCCATGTTGAAGAGAAGAGATACAGTTTTTTTATTTATTCTATTTTTTACATTTGAAAACATACTTTTTCAAACTCAGAGCTAAAATAACTTACAAAAATACATTAATTTTTCTTTTTTTCATTTCAAATGACATGAGCTCTGAAACCTCACCTTTTTACCTTTTTATGCCCTGTTGGCAACTATGCTTTTTCTTACAAGTGCTCCGGATTCTTCTTTCACAGAGCATACTGATAACACTTTACATTAAGGGACAAATCAGGAATGAATAAGGAACCAGTAGCCTACTTACTGGAAATCGGCTGGATTGATCTGGTAGTTTGTGTAAGTTTCTAAGTTTTCTTTTTTGCTTTACTTAAACTATCTATCTGTATTATATTAGCAATATAGCTAAACAAGAAGCAGCTTGTCCCTGTAGCTAACCATGCCCATGCAATTACTTTCTTCCTCATCTCCCCAGACAGCTCCCTTTTCTCTTGCTACTGTTAAGTGTGGTGCACTCAGGGGATCATCTATACAATGCACTGTAGGTCAGGTTGTAATATTTATGATTGCATTTTCAATATCTTAAGTATTTTAGTTACCTTCAGTTCAGTTAAAAATGTTTTTAAACTTAAACCATGTCAGAAGCATACACAGAATGACATAAAAATAGATATATTTAGAATAAATGCTGTTTAGTACACAGTGTAGTTCCTGTTTAATTAAAAAGAAAATATCAGTGGGTGCAAGTTTGGTGCACAGAGGACATCTGAAAAATGAATGGAACATTTACAGTGAGACAATGTGACCGTTCCGGTTTAATGCCATTTATTAGTGTAACAGCTTTCCCAAGCAGATCCGAAAGCCTAAGCCTTGGGCACTGACGGGGATTTCACAGTCCAAACTGATTTTCAGGCTGGCAGGGTTCATGCACATGCACACCCCTCCCATCTCTTCCCTAACAATTCGCACAAATGCATATTGTGGCTCAGTGTTGTTATTATGCATATCACAGGATCTACAGGGCATATACTATAATACTGCATCTAAATCTGAGTATTCTAATAAAAAATTATATAAATCATAACCTGAAATCCACTTGTAATTTCTTTATTGTTTTAGCACAGTCCTGAATTAATAAATAAATTTACATAATATGTATAACAAAACTTTGATGCTGTGATGATGATGATTTTTATTATTATTTTTATTTCAATAAGACGTGGTTTTGCAAATCCTCTTTTTTTTTTTTTTGAAGGGATTGGTTCCTCCCAAGAAAGCCAATAAAGACACAGCAGTGAGCTACATTATTGATTCATTTTCATACTAATCCGCATGTCTTTGTTTACTGCCACTGGAGAAGAGGAAATCTCACACAGTTATCCGGCATAAAAAAAAGAAAAGAAAAATCATTGCACTAATTAGTGAAGTTTATGCTTCAGCTTTAATCAGTCCTCTGAGAGTTTATGTATAATAACAAATGCACTCTGTTCAGCATGGTGTTTGCTTATTGCTAATTTGAAATAATTTACCAACTATTCAGAAGGGATATTTTAAAGGTATGAGCACAGATAAACTTGCACAAAGCCACAAAAAAGTCATGCAGAGTCACAACTTGCAAGATCAAACTTTATTTAAATTATTATTGATGATCCAGTCATTGTCTTTCAACACTATCAGTTGTGTTTATGATGAAATCGGATGCACATTATGGCTGTCTATCAAAACAAAAGCAAGAATAATTTCTTGCAACTTTCCTTACTGCGACACTATGTGGTGCAGGATTCTTTAGGGAGCTGGTAGCCATTTCATGAATGTCCCTCAGAGTTAAAGCCCAATGTCCTTTGGGACTTCATGTCATTGGCTGACAAGGCAGAGGGATTTGAGTGAATTTCCTTTCAATAATGGAAATATCTCCAGCCCCAAACAGGCACTGAGACAGGAGACTGGCAGGAAATATCTTAATCTGCATTCACCCTTTCTTGGCACAGTCCCTTACTCTTTGTGAGAATGTGCATGTACACATGCATGCCTGCACACACATACACACACACACAAACACAGCAGAGTACATCTGGATTGTGTTGCAGTGACCATAGGCCCCTGATTGTGCAGCCTCAGTGGCAGTGCGTGGGTGAGAGCCAGGGTCCAGTGCACCATGGTGGGGGCTCTCCATCACTCTGCCTCCTGGCTTGACAGGCCCTGGCTTTGGGGCCCATCAAGGTCTTGCTGAGTGCACTCAAACTGTGCACTGCTGAGGAAGGGATTCTATATCCTTCTAATGGATTACTCACTCACATCACATGTCTTAGTGGATTCTGTTGACCGGCAGATGCATGCAGATGTGTAATCATGCAACCAAATGTGTCCTCTTGTAGATACAAAATGTTTTAAGGAAGCTGGATGTTTGCATCACAGAAAAAAATCCATCCTCTAATCAGCTAGTCTCCAAAGTGCAAAACAAGTATTTTTAATAAGTTCTTTCTTTCTGAAAACTGTGAAATGTACTTTCTCCAATTTGCCAGGAAGACAAGCAATCCAGAACAGGCTGTTTTTTACATAATGAATACCTTCTAAAGCTGCTTTATTTTCCAACTAAAAAGGTCACATACCTCTGTCATTTAAAGTAATTTGGACGGAGAGGGGCTACTGGTTTCGTGCTGCTGGACACCTGCAGACAGCAGTCAGAACTGCACCCCTAATCAGTCTAATACATATGTGTCACATCCAGTGACCCACAGGCTCTGTTCATTATAAAGGTCACTCGTTGAGAGATACCCTGTCCCCTCAGGTCCTTTATAATGTGGAGTTACTGTAGCTTTTAGAAGCAAGGACTCCACTGACTGATTTGGCAATGGTAATATTTTACTTGTTTACAGCAAATGCTGTGAAAAGACCCAAACTACAATGACTTATTGTGAGTATGAAGGTTGGACTAAACCTGCATTAAGATAATGCACTTCACTATTCTTTGCACTCCACTGAATGTGAATATCAACCATGGAACTCCTTAAAACTATTAAAACCATACAGATAATTAGCCAAAATCAGTAAGAATAGACACATTAAATATTTTCAAAAAGTGTAATTTGCTTATAAATAAATGCATTTACTCCAGCACAGTGATAATATTAGAGTTACATCCGTACTACTGTGTGTTTGAGAGAAGGAAATGGAACAGGCATGTGAAACGATTGCTCAGATGAAAAATGTTCCTGGATGTAGCGCAGAAAATTGTCTCGTGTCTGCTGCTCGGCGTTCTCCTCTGGAGATGATATCCTAACCAGGTTCAATTGGAAGGAAATTTCTTCTTTTTTATTTTCAACATAACGATACAGTTATACCCAGAAGTATTGGATCCTCTGCAAAGGAGGCAAACAGCCACATCATTATGTCAGACAAAAATGTAAATAAACTATCCCAAAAAGTATGTTATTTTTACAATAAAATAAAGTATAATCAGTAATAAATACACTAATAAAGTAAATCTGAAATCAGCTGACTCAGCTACCAGTTCATGAGGAAATCCTTATCTCACTTTCAATAAGATAACACAAATGAACTAGAATTAATGAGAAACAGCTTTATAGAAGAATTTTTGTGGAGGTTTTACTAAACATACAACTTAATTAGTATATAGTATAAGTTGTGTCATATAGCAAAGCGATTTTGGCTCAGGTTTTAAGTTCTTATGCATACACATAGAAACTATGTACTTGTTAAAGTTGGTTGGATTTCTCCTAAACTTGAAGAACACAGATTTTCAAAATCAGCTGAATTTTGTTGCCTTTTTTCATAACTTGGAATTTAAGAAAGAAAAATCACGCACCTTAGTTGTAGTTGATCCCCACACTTTTATACATTTACAGTTTGTGTGAATAAAAATGACAATTGTATAAGAATAAAGACGAGAAACAATCTGCGATTCCTAGCATCCTTTGCTGATGATGTAAAAATTGCTTAATATCCCCTTACCCTCATTATTTCTATCAGGCATCAGTTACATTGAATGCACAAAAGCCTTTTAGGACAAGGTTTCAAACAATATGTCACTTCCCCCCTCAGAGAATTACTGTACATCATTTTCACAAAAAGCTGAAATGCTATTGTTCGTAAATAATAGCTATAGAGGTCAGCTATTGATCTGCTGCCGAAGGGGACCTTTGGGGCATGTTAGGAAGGCCCATTGTTGCTTGTCAATGATCCCTTTATGGCCTTGAACTCAACGAGTCTGCTGCAATAAATCAAGGTTAAACTAGTCTTCTAATAGCAAATCAATGGTTGTCTATAGATATTATCATGTGATTATAATTCAGTCAAGTAAACCATTTGTTAAAGCTTAAATGGGCTTTCAGGAATAAAGCTGTGGATTCTAGGTTTAGAGATAAATGTTGATGGAGGCTTCCACCTTTATTGCAAAATAGCAAGCTGTTCCATTTGTTTAACTGAGGAGGTTGCTGACATTAAAAAAAAGAACAATGTAGAAGTTATATTGTGATAACCTTTACACTGGAGCAGATATTTCACTTGCATTAAGATTACCCCTAGAGTAACCTACTTGTTATTTAGCTCCAAGCCTCCTCTATCACTGTGCTTCCTCCTATTTGACAGCAGCATCAGTCAAAACTGTCCGCAGTGCTACTAAATGGAATGCAGGGACATATCTATCCAACTATAACCTTTGTAGTACTGATATTTATGATAAAGACCATTAGGCATTTGTGAGTTGCTTGCGCAAGGGCTTTAAGGCTAACAACGCTCATGAAGCAAGGCGCTACCCGGGGGCTCGCATGGTTGTTTGTGTCATCTGTCTGGAATACAGCACAGCCTCCGATAGAAATGTCATTACCTGGGGAATTTCTGAGGGGTGATGATGCAAACATTGTCAGCAACATTATAGAAGCACAGATAATAATAGGAACAGAGCATATTGTTTTCTCTTTCATGTTAGCCCCAGTGCTCCACTCATAACAGGCTGCACACTGACTGGACAACTTGTATTCACCATGCTGCCGTACAGAACCAGTCTATGCTCTGTAACTTTAGGAGGAATGAGGCAAGCTATGCCACAGTTTGGGCGCTTAAATTGAATGAAAAATGTACTGCAGTAGAAGCAGTGTGCCAGTAAATAAAAAACTAAAAACTGATCTGCGTAATGTGTCAAAGCGCCTTGATAAGATTTCATATTAATTGAAATTTGTCCTCATGTGCATCTCAAATCAGTGTCTGAGATTGTAGATCTCAAAGCTAGCGTACAAAAATGTAAGCTAAAAACCAAATAAAAGTGTCCTATCAGTTGCATCAACACAACAGCAGGAAGTCTGGTCTTTTATTTAGCATATTCATAGAACAACTACATTCACATCAACACCATTGTCCTTTGATTCGACATGATAAAAGGCTATCTCCTTCCATTCTTGCATCTTTCTAGTCCAAACCTACACACTCTGATTTGCTAAAATGTAATTCTAATTTATCATTTTTTCTGCCCGAGGCAAAACTCACTCAAGCCTGGGGCTGTTTGAAAAGCAGTTGGACACAAAGACAGACCCTGGGAACTTTGCCCATGCAGTCAATCAGTCCGACACCCCAGAGTGCCCAGACCCGAACAGCTTGTTTTTTGTCCAAAGATATCAAACAACTTTGCTTCTCTCATTAGATAATAAAAACATGTAAATAAGAAAGAGGTGTCTTCGTCTTGTTCTTCCTTTTTTTTTTCTTTTGTAAAGTTACTGGAGATGTTTTGAGGATACGCAGAGTCTTTGTGGTCAGGGACTGAGCAGCAGTGCAGACATCAAAGGCCGGCAGAGGTCTGTGACTGTGAATGCAGCTGGTGTCTGAGTCTCCGTGCTGGACAGAGCTACAGGCAGGGTCTCAGCTGCCCCACAATAAAGACACACGGGGGAAGGCAGTGCTTTCAAAGGCTAAACAAATACACACACTCAGTTATATCCAGACAAGAACACAGTGTCAAACCAGCACAGAAACAGAACAAAATAGTATTTAAAATGATTATTTTTAAACCAAAATGTCATGCAGTTTTAGCAGACAAATCATGAAATCATGCTGTGTTCCTCCACTTTCTTTATCTTTTGTTTGTCTAATTTCTTAGATAATGGGCCTTTTAGAGATTTTGAACATGTCGCTGCTAATGTGTTTATTTAACAGTTTTATTGTCGTCTATGCAAATAATTTCATATTTTGGGAGGCTTTAAAGAGATGTCTTCAAATGTGGATCGAAACATGGAAACCCCGGGGAGATTTAGGATCATTTAGGGAGCATCATGCCCCATTAATGATCTTACTCTCTGGAAATGATCAATTCAGAAAAATACATAATTCCGTTTACAAATCAATAAATATAATCAATACAATTACAAAAACTTCCTCTCGATGTCATATTCTAGTACATAATTAGGAATAAATTTACAAAAGCAGACACTCTTTCATTTTTTGTGAAGGTATATATATGTATATATATATATATATATATATATATATATAATGTGTGTGTGTGTTTATAACCAGCCATTTCAGATTCAAAATCATTACCAACAGTTTGTTATGAGCATCTTTATTTGTTGCTATGAAATTGAATAATTCACCCAGAGGGAGACGAGAAAAGAATCCAAAGGACAAAGAATGAAATCCTGGTGGCGTGCTGAGGATAGCTTCATGTCTGATGTGGTCCAGACTTCACAGTGGGAAACTATGTCTATGCTGTTGACAGCCTTTTTTCTTCTTCTTCTTCTTCCCCCCCTTGTGTCCACTTGAGAAAGTATTTCAAATGTTCTGAGTGTAATAAAGCAACGGAACAGAATTTTTCTTATCATTATGGATCAGAGTTGTTTGATTCTTTCGGATGAGCATTGTGAGCAAGTTTACACTGTAGGTACATAATCATTTGAAGTAAAGTATCCAAATGTTTTCTTTTAATTATCATGACCTATTATGGTGTTTTTTTTAATAGTTGATCTCAGAGGGCAGTTTTCCAGTTGAATGTGATCTCAGTTCCAGGGTTAGCCTGTAGAGGGCATGCCAAAACAGCAATATGGTTAACCTCAGTGTGAGTCCATAGACAGGCAGAGAAAAGCAAAGGGTGACTTTCATCTGTCTTTAAAGAAAACAAATTATTTTCATTGTTGTAGGAACAATCATATAACATTATAACTTAGATGCAGAGTAAGTATTTATTATTGTTATTTTTATTTTATTTTTTTACATTGCCTTTTTTCAGTGATTGACACACTTGAGTTAAAGACATTTGATAGTATCTCAGATTTCGGAGTTCAGAGATTAGTAAGCATAAACCAGATTTGTTAAAATACCACTTTTTCATTCTTTTTTTTTAACTGAGGCAATTTAGATAAAATACTCATTAGAATGTCTTCTTCTCTCTTTAAACTGGTTAGTGGTCCTGAATAAAACATGACTTATCTATTGCAATCACGTTAGTCGAGCCATTATTCATTTAACCATTTATTTATTACTCCATTCATCTACATAAATATTTAACTATGTCTTGGCATCTTTATGGACTGCTTGTTCTGCAGCTCAATTACAAGAAGCAGTGTCCCACCATGGCCATATGCATTCTATCTGGTGACACTATATCTCTACAATTTATAGATGCCAACCTAAAGTAATATTCTGTTGATTTTATGTGTATGTATGTATGAATTAATCTGGGCCTAATGACCCAAAGTTGTGGCATTATTGGGCAGACTAGCTAGAACTATATCTTAATAATAAATCTTAAAAAGTTAAATTAAATGGTTGCTGATATGTGTAAAATATGGGGGAGTCAGGCCACCAAGTAGCTCAGCTTGAATAGATATGAAGTTCATTTCTCACAGTCCATAAATTCCCACTTTATATTATAAGCCCTTGCAAGTTTTCACTTGCCCTTCCACAACAAAAAGCTTCTGCTCATCTGGTGAGAGGAGCATGGAAGCATGTAGAACCGAGAGGAAGCGAGGAACCGTAAACACCCACCATGGGTCCTCCTTCAAAGTGATGAACGGCCACAAAAACAGCATTGGTTGTCTGCAGAGAAACAAAAAGAACGTTTGACCACCTAGGTGCCCATCATTTTCTCATGCTGCTTCTCAAGCATGACTATGAGGAGATGGTCCCTTCAACCTTTAATGTGGCTGCTCCAACACAAGTCACATAAAGCTTATATTATTCAATCTGACTGTACACCCCCTTCTGCTTCACTTGCGTCTTAGGTAAGGGAATCTCTTCTCACTTTGGTGACATCTCAGAGTTTTTTGAATAGCTCTTCTTTACAATGTCACAGCATCATCACAGTTTTATACACATATATTCTTTTTTTGTGTCTTTTCTATTTCAGCTGTATCAGCCCACCCTTCCCTCCAAAGAAAAATCACCTCCAAATGCCTTTTATAGCCCATGTTGCTGATTGAAATGACAGGACTCTACAAATCAGCAGAAAATCAAACATCCACCCTCACATCATTCTTGTATCCTTAAAATAGTTTTTTTTTTTGGTCATTTACAATCAAACATACTGTTCTCTCCCTTTTTATTTCTGCCTTTCTTCTTTTGGGGACTACCCAAAATCACCAGGTCTATGTGTTACATTACTGTCTTGATGATTTACCGCCAGAGCCAATGATTTCTTTGGTGACCACATTAATGTGTAGGAATAATTATCTTATTCAGAGGGATAAAACACACACTTTTAGCTTATCAATACAACATTTTTCATTTGTTATTTTAGAAGTAAAGATTGTTCATTACATTTCTGTGAACTGCTTAATGGATCTGTGTATTGCTCGGCCTTACTGTGACACACAAAGGCTGCGTTTGGTTTGGCCACTCATTCACTTCACCCACAATATGGTATTAACTTTACATGATGCTCAATGTCCTATAAATAAAGGACATACATATATATAATATTTTAATATAACAGATCATTTTACTTATGTGCTGAATAATAAAAATTACTGCCTTGTAAACAAATATCAACAGCAATACATTTAATGTGACATCATAAATTTGTAATTAAAATGTATCTCTCTGACATAAAAGTTTGTGACAGACATTTGTGTTGTCAAGTTATTTATTTATTGATTTTTTTGCTCATAAAAATCCACTTCTAAAATTTCTGTACAAACAAATGTTAGTAAACTTTGTTTTACAGTCACTGTAGCTGCGGTGGTATAACTAACATGAAAGCTATTCCAAAATAGGAATCAAACATGGCTTATTCTGAATGTACTTATGTTTAAACAGAACAACTTAAGCTCTAAGTTTGGCCCCGTGCTCTCTTAAAGCAACCTTAATAAATGTCTTTTTGATAAGTTTTGATGAGACCTAACATTCATTCAGCACATTTCAGGGATGTTGTTACAGTAACTTGAGGCTGAGAAACCACACTTCATGAGTTTGTGTTCCAACCTGGGAGCATCACATCAGCTGCCTCTTATCACACCATAGCAAATGGATATCAACACACTGTCCACTTTGGGAACCGAGGGAAGACATTATCTGACATTCTAGAAAAAGAAAGCAAGTAAGTGAAAGAGCAAGATATAAAAAAAAGAGTCAATATCAAATTGGCTTTTACTCACCTGAAAGAGCTCAGTGAAAAGACAGACAATGCAGAATCAGCCTTTACTGGAGGCACACACACAACCACACACACACAGACACCAAAAAAATAAAAATACTAAAGTTCAGTAGTGCATCTTTGAGAGAATGGAGAAGTTGGATTACTTTAGTAAAAGAGCACTTGTCAAGCTTCAAAATGTTTTTATGTATGTTTTCAACCCTGCAACATACATCTGTTAGAACACTGAATAATATTCATCAGGTAGAAATTTCAATCTTGATTGCCAAAGTGGTGCAATATGTAAAAACTATCAATTCAGATTAGCTTTTGTCTAACTCATCTTGTGACTATTACTTTTTAAACAGAGCCTCATGGATTTACTAAAGCGAGTTACCAGCGGCGTCCTGCTGGCTCAACTTGGCCTGCCACGTCTGCCTGGTGCATGGGTGACATGTCTGGCATGCAACTGCTGCCTCTTTTTAATACCACAGCGTTTGTGACTGGCAGGTCATATTTCCCATGACTCCAGTCCCTGAAACAACCATCATTCTAAGAGGATGTTTTCAATCCCCCTGCTTCATACCCCTTACCTCTCAGAAAGAAGGTCAAGTTTGGCCCATCATTCACTAACCAAAGGGTGAGGCCTAGCAGCTGGTGGCAATCAATGGCTGTTTAAATGTTCAGCAGCTCTATCACGACTTTGATTAAGACATGTTTGTCAAAAATGCCTGAAAGTATTTGTAAGATTTAATCTAATTTAATCAAGTTTGTTCCATTATATTAAGGATACCATAAAATATTCATAAAATAAGACATTTTCATTGAATTTCCATGCTGGTTTGTCTAATAAATTCCTTATGAAATTAAAATGTATTAAGTAAACTTAAAAAAGACAAAAAGAGAGATTGAACATTGCATGTTGGCATTAAAAAAAGTGACTTCACATGAAAATGTCTCTCACACAGTTGGGTCATATGCTTATATGCACGGGCACATTCAGCTGCACATAACATGTCTTCAAAGGAAACATCCAGAAGGATGTTGTTTGTGTGTTAATCCAAGTTTGGGTCAATGTTTCAGTCACATAAACACCTTTGCATGCTCTTTTTTTCACCTTTTATAGACACACAGTCACCATTGACATCCAAGCCCATGCATATATTGACACACACACACTTTCCCTTGTATTCTTTTAGCAGGGCTGAAAAGGGGGGGGGGGGGGGGGGGGGGGGGGGTGCACGTGTCTGGAACAGACCTTTTTTTTTTTTTTTTTTTGTTCAAGTCA
>JBAMHV010000019.1:10009377-10022966 GCA_037177535.1 Pseudomugil gertrudae
ATTATATTATATTATATTATATTATATTATATTATATTATATTATATTATATTATATTATATTATATTATATTTACATTACATATTTACACTCTATTGCTTACTAAAAGCATTTTCATTTGATTAATTTGATGGTATGCCAGATGTGTAGCTATATATATACATTATGAGGCAGGAAAGACTTTCAAGAGAAATTCACCTATTCTTTAATGATGCAAATTTTATTTCCGGATCATTTATTGATGTTGACAGGGCTTTAAAGAACCCAGATAGTGACAGTCAAATTGCCAAAGTCAAGTCTTCAGAAATGTATTTGACAAACCAGTGATGCATGACATTGTAATATTCCATCTTTTGTGGGAATTGTCAGTGGAGCTTCCAAGTAGGTAGTTAATCATCATGAGTCAAACCCCATTTTTGTTCAGGAGCATTTTTATCAGATAATAAACACAAGTGCCACCTTTTTGTACAAAAAACATTTTTCCAAGCAAACACACTTCAATGTGATTTTAAAGTGGAAGATTTTTTCTTGTAAACTGTTTTCCAGGCAATAATATTAAACATAACTTGACTAATTTGAATTGTCATCAATTATCATTCTACCATAACATTTATCATGTCAAACTAAGATGGGGATTGAAGTGACACACTAATGGGAGAGAAACTAATAGTGATCAAATTATCTGAAAATGCATTTTTGACATAATGTTTTTATATGTGTCTTGCATCAGAGACAATCGACCGCATGAAGGCACAGGATCATTCCTTCAAGCTGGGGATTAGAAACCTCTTTGGTTGTTTATTTTTTGAATGAGTGGTCTGTGCTAGCTATTTAGAAATGTGAAAATATTACTAAGTCCAACAGGATGCTTTTATTTTGGTATAAATGTTGTAAAGAGTAACATATGATAACAATTAAAATCTCTCTGTATGCCAAACATTGTCCCATTGCCCAAACCAACCAAGCTCTCCAGTTTCAAAGTCTTGGATCTATTCCATCGACCAACCTCTTCATCTTCTCACCAAGAATTTATAATGTTTTGGAAAAATGCTTAAACTCTATACAAAAGTCAGCTTGAGATGTGATTTTTGTGAAATTCTTGGTGTAAGGTTTGACAGTTAATGGGATGAAGATATTTTATTTTTAGCTTTTGCAGCAAGTTTTCCATTTCTGCTTTTAATCACATATTCAACAATAAATGACATTCTGTTACATCTCTACAATCAAAATCGTTGATGCTCTTGGTATGGATGTGCTTTATTACATGTGCATATGGAAAATCTGGTGTGTCTGTATATTTTATTTTTAAATTTTTGTTGCCAACATTTACACCATTTGTGGAGTTATAGATCAATCAAATTTTATATATGATTTATTATAGTCACTTTGCTCTACCAAACAGAAGACCAGGTAATTAAAAGAATAAGAAATAGGTACAGAAATATAAGCTGATGTGGTGTTTCAGCACGCAATTCACTAAAATTGAACTTTAAAGTTTAGATTCTGTGACTGGTGATAATGTGCGTTAATGAATAGCTAAATTTACTTTCAGAAGGAAATAATCATTTAGATGACAGACCTCGTTTTTTCCTAAAATTGAAAGGAGACAATACTAGTTAAGAGTTATATTCTCAGCGGTATGCTTTCTCTCTCAGGCGTCAAGCACCGCTGTTTAATGTACACTCATGCCCCATCTACCTTCTCTTCCATTATTTCACTCTCCAAACCTCCGTCTCATGCACACTTTCCCCAGACCCCATGCTGTCCCTCTCTATTTATTGAATACATCTTTTACTCTGCAACATTTTTCCACCTGAGCTGGCAGTTGCAACTTTTATGGGGGTGGTGCACACAGGGCCACAGAGAGAAGACGGCCCTCACTGCACACATCACGCTCCAGAGAACGGAGAGCATCTATGCTGAAATGAACTAACAGGGAAGATGACTTAGACTTTACCTATTTTTGTTGTTCTCTTGTTTATATTATTTAAGAAGGAGTGATAGCAGCACTTGGTTTTGTCCTCACTTCATGAAAAAATAACAAGAAGTCAATTGAAGGCCACCAGCTGGGAGTAGACAGAGAAGGGATTTAAAAGGGTAAGTAAACAGCAACCTGATCAACAAAGCAATCTATTATTTAATGCCATTTTTGGCAGGATCACTTTTACAAAGCCCCAATTTAACAGGCAAGCCAAGCAAATAAACACGTCAATAAATATTTTTTTTATTTAAAAAAACTGAGACAGTTTTGATGGTGTCATGTCACCTGTAACAACATCAAATACACCAACATGACAACATAGTTTAGGAAAAAAATAGAAATTAAAGAAAAAACAATATTGCCTTTTTTTTTGCAAACACTGTCTTAGCATCAAACTGTTGCTTTGACCCATGAAAAAATCCAAATTTTACAAGGTGACATGCAGTTTCTGACATGAATCATAGCCCTATCAGACGCAGACCAAAACAGGGTGATGTGAAACTCACTCCATTAGACTGAAGCCTGCCTTTGTATTTGTGGTAAAGGCTAGGCTTTCCAGCAGAATTACAACAGCTTTGTGTAAATAATCAAGGGCTGACCTGTGGGGTTAAACCCCATAATTGAAGTGATACTTCAAAGAGACGACTAGCACCTTCTCTAGGCAGCAAAACGCTGCATGGAGCAAGCAAGGCAGACAAGGGGGGGCTCACACACATGTATAGACACACACATACAAATACTCACACACACATGCATAGGACAAGAAAAGGAGGTAATGGGGTGCCCAGATTGGAAGACACCTTTGGAGTGCCTATTCTGTTATACAAGTTGTTCCACTGTCTTTTTTTTTTTATCACTGCCACTTGATAAATAGTTCACTTATGTTGTCTGGATACACAAACTGTATGAGTAAATAAATAAACATGTGATGTTTCTGTTATATTATCTAACAGATAATTGTGTTAATTTATATATCTTGCTGAAAAGACAGTAAAAAGATATTTACAGGGCATATTTAATATGTTTTTTAGGTATATCTTTGCAAAAAATGCCCTATATATGTTTTCTTATGTATAGAGAGAATTTCAGTAGGGTTGAGATCTAAATATGCATTATGTGTTCACTCAGTGAGTTACTTTTTGAACAACTATTGATGATAATAGCACAAAGTTTATTATAAAAGCTGGATAGCATTATGTATGGTTTCAGTCAGTGTACTGCAAGACAGTAAATGATAACTGCCCAAATTCATAGCAATCATTCATCAATGAGTCTGTGGGTCCATAAACATGAAACGGCAGTATAATAAGCCATTAGAATTCCTTTATTACAACAGAAACATTGGCTAAGACAACTGTAAAAATACGTCCTGAAAAACAAGTAACAGAAACAAATTGACGTTTATTTTTCACAATGAAATATATTTCGGAATAGAAACAATAGAAAAGTGAGAAAATAGTCATCAACAGAAAACATAAAAGGCTTAGAAAACCAGAAAAGCCCAGAACAATCTACATTGTAAGACATCCCACTTCCTGTTTTGACAACATCAAATCCCCTCTGACCCTCATCCATCCCCATGGTGACAACAACCACATGCAGACCCGACGCTGAGCTGCTCTCATTGAACCAGCCTCTGTCACAGCACATTGTCATTTTACTGCTAGCGCTCCATGCCAGTAAGCTCAAAAACATTTGCCCCGCCACAATTCAATTAGAGCCTGTGAACAATTGACAAGGACGCAGACAGACAGACGGGCAGCCGCTGCTGAAAATGCACCAGTAGGTATGTGGTGGGTAAGGAACTGTGCTGTCTGTCTGAGCAGCAGAGAAGTGACTGGCACTGCTGTAATCACTCATTTACAGTGATCACTGAGTGCATTGTACATTCATGCAATAAATGGGCACAAGCCACTATCTCCTTCATCTCACCCACCTCACATCTTTCCATCCCCACCCCCTAGCTTTACACACACACCTCCAGCAAAGAGTAGCAACCAGCGGAGAGGCAGATTGATCCCTGGATTCTGCGTTGCTACAGGCCTCCTTCCCTCATTAATTCTGCTGATTCCACCAGATGGGAAACAAAATATTAATTTTATTCAGCCCTAGGCATAGGCTCTCTGTTAAGGTGTTCACTAAATCACCAGGGTTTCATCAGGATGCTCTGATATTGCAGCCAGGCTGTAAAATTGCCGGGCCGGTGGGTGGGACAAAGGTTCAAATTGTCATAAATGTAATTAATTGTATGGCTGGAATGATTAATTTATCAGAAATGGAGGAGCTGACATGACTAGCCAAGATGCCTAGCCATGCCTTCAAAGTGGCAGTACATGCTCGTTTGAATTATGCAAATTAATTGACTCTTTCAATGTGGCATAAAATGCTAGTGCAACTACACTGCATGGTACATTAGTCTGTTCATCCAATAAAACTGCTTTCTTTACAAGTGAATCCTTGACTCAGAGAGCTCTGGGAAACAATTCATTTTCAGCACAGATGTGAGAATCTGGCAGCATTTGGCAGAAGGTTTCAGGCGGAAAGTGAGGGGAAGAAGGAAGGGGGTGTGTTAAGAAGGGGGTGGGGGCTCAGAGAGAGATGTACAGTTTGGATGTATATGAATATTTAATGTTTTTTTCTTCTTGTGCACTTGGAACAGTACTGCCAAGAAATCTTTTCTTTACAAGACGTAATCTTAGCACTTTTGCTGCGCCAGTGTTTTTGACTCTCCCCCTCCACCCTCAGCTCCTTTGTTTCAAAATGAGATGACAACTTAGTTTGTTGGTCACATCTAAAGGACCATGGATCATTGATTTCATTGCAACTTTGCAGCGCTGCCCTGCCACCCGCCGAGCCATAGTGAAAACTGGCAATGACGAGGCATGCGTTTAGGCACAATGCACATGCGTGTAGACACACACACACACAAACACGCCTAATTATAGGCACCGCTTTGCCACATTCAAACTCCAGTGAAGGATGATGATATCCTAAAAGGCACAAAATTACGGACAAACAAACAAGATGAAGATTTCCTTGCAAAATTAAACATGGAAATGTACCGCTGCACACAGATTGATCAGCATCAAGAGGATAATTTCCATCAGTGCAGCTTTACATTTTTGCTCACCTACCAGCATCCATGCCTCGTCTCACATTCACATTTACTTCATTTATCTTTTTGCCTTCTTTTTTAAATCAAAAGATACTACACCTGATATATACCCATCAGTGAGGAGAAGGAGACAGGGGAACTCTACCTTGCCACCTAATGAGTGCTCAGGCGACCACTCTTTCACCACTGCCCTCCCACTCCCTTCCCCAAAGCCACCTCTTCACCCCTCTAGCCGCTTTCCCTACCCCCGCTTTGATATACATGTGTCAAGGCAAAGTGACAAATAGCACATATTAATTAGGCACTAGGTCGGGCAAGATTGCTGTTATTAACGGTAGAAAGGGGTAAGGTTGGATTTAATTGCCTGTGACATCAAAGTCAAGTGACTGGTATTTCAAGCATCATTTAAAATGTTTGATATTGAGGCCATTGTACTCACTGAAAGAACATCTAAAAATATAAAAGGAGACTGATGGGGAGGAAAATACCTCCATGCTTTTGCTGCATCTATCTGGAAGCTAATAGCATCTCTCTTCTGATAAATTGACTAGATCCTGATGGAAAGTATATTGTGGTTGCCCCTGACTGACTACTGCTCCCTCTCTCTGATTTCCCGTCTACTCTCATGCTTTTCATTCGCTTTTTATATCACTTGTACACTGGCAGGGAAAAAAAAATTAACATCAAGTACAGACGTGGAGAGAGTAAATTCTCCTGGCTGGTTTGGGAAGAAGATGTAATGGTATTTTTATTACAGTGTGCATCTGCTAAGTAATAAATGAAAAAGACAAATGGATAAAGCTATTGTCCTTGAGTATTACTTTATGACAATGTGTTCATGCTAAATAAGAGGAGCTTTACTGCAAAATCTGGAGATGAAAACAAGCCTAAGCTTGAACATTAAGGGATTTGAAATATATTCAGGGGTACTTTTGAGCCACTGGATGTGGAAGGGATGCCAGTGCAGTACAAAAAATTTTGAATAGGCTTTTACTGAAATGTTTCTTGTTGAAAAAGACTGCTGTAATCAGCTGTGTGTCATGATGACTGATTATTTGGGGCCCCTATCAGATTGTAGCTGTTGCCAGTTGCCATGGTGATGCTGTTCTCCTGTTGGGCATTCTGCTAACCCTGAAATTAGTGCCGAGGTGTGGCGCCACCCCAAACTGTGCCCCACTCCTTCGCTGAGCCTGCCCTGATTTGCTGTCACAGCAATGTAAAGACCTGTTGAAAAGATAAGCTCCCAACCCTCCCATAGAAGCAGCCGCCAGTTAGACGTCCCAGCACACCAAAAAAGGCAGGTGAAAGTGATAAACGGCCCATATACTTCAATACTCAAAGCCATAGCCATCACCCATGGTAGTCCTTTTAGAGGCTTTGGAGCTTTTCTTGGATGTTCGACAGTTCTAGATGCTTCTAACATCTGCACAGCCATTTCACTTTTACCGTCAGCCATGCACCGTTTCAAACAAGCCCCAGTGGGGTCCATACAGCAGTCCATTTAGACCACTACTGTCTCGCTCCTGTCTACATTAATCTGAGACCCTGCTTAGAGGAGGACTTATAAAAGCCAAACACATTATTACAGGACATGGTGGCTATGCTGAAAGCTCTCCTTTGTCTTTCCCCCTCATCCCACTTAGGTCTCTCATTTAGCTAGGTTTAGCAATGTGTCTTTTTGCTGCATTGACTTCATCCTTGTGCGCTTTAATGGGCTGTTAATGCTAACATTGACAGTATCTGCACTCTGCATGGAAATAACCAAAGCCAGTAGATGGAGTCTCATTTCTTGGCACTTGTGCAATGCAATAAGACACACCAGGTGCGCTCCTTCTCAAATTAGCTGATCAACAGGGAGGCAAAACGGGCATCCTGATGATCCCAAGCACCAGCATGGCACACCATTTACGAAATGGCCTATTATTTTTGTGCAAGCATTAAAAATAATTTACTGTCTTTAAAGATGTTTTAAGGACAAACATAAAAAATGCATATAGGTGTATTTGTTGTATTGTAAGAAAAAATAGCTTGTTATAGTTTAGGATTATAGACATGAACTGTTGTATACTTGTCAATCAACTAATGAGTTTTATAGCAACTGTGAAATAATGTTATGCATTCTTTTGCTATTATTTATCTAATACTTTATCTAATTCTTTGCCAAATGCTATTAAATTATATGTGTTTGCAAACCTGATGTTGTGTTAGAATTCACTTTGTTTAATATAAATGTGTAATATGATGCTTTTCCAATTTAAATTATAGTTCACATGCACAGCAAAGGCATCACCTTGCATATATAGTCATACATATATTTTATCAGTTATTTCCCTTTACCATAGGTTTCCATTATGCTACATCATATTTCAACAAACAACTAAACAGAGATCATAAGAGAAGCCAGTTAGCCACAGTGCAGTCAGGGGCCACTTGGAAAGGTGAAAAGGAGGAATGCATATTGATAAGATGCAGTGGTGGGCCCCTGTAGTCCCCAACCCAAGAAAGGCCGCAGACTGGAATTATAATGAGTGGGATTAACACCCCCTACCAAAGCTGTTTCTATCCCTCACCCCCCTCAACACACACAGACACACACATCGGTTCCTCACAAGCACTTTTACTCTACGATCTGCCCCGCACGAAGGACAGGAAGCCGAGTGCCAGCGAGGAACATACTGACGTTAATTAACAACATCTGACACAGATGCCACGCTTGTACTCGCTCAAGAGGTGGTCCAGCACATTATTTCATTTTGGTTATTTCCTTTCATTTTTTCCCTCCCCTTTTTCTCTCCTTGCTCGTTTCACTTCTTAATCTCTTTGACACGCTGTCCTCTCTTTGCGTTAGAGATGTGAGGTTTGAACTGGCTTCGAATGCAATTAACTTTCCACTTGTCGGGCACTTTTTGTTTAATTTTGACTAACCCTGCCTCTGTGATATAGGGACGCTCTAAAATCTCGTGGCAGAGATACATGTTGTGATATTCAATGACATTCACACCTTGCTTTGCTCTAATCTATTTGCTCTCTCTGATACCCCAAATATTGTGACATCAGATTCAACACTGAGGCCCCCGTATTGATGATGGTGACTCTGCACACCGCCCAGAAGAGCGTTCACAGAAAAGCTGTTTCACAACAGGAATTTTGGAGGCAAAAGTCACATTTTCATTCAAAGGTATAGTAAAAGGAAAGGCTCTCAGACTTTAGTAATTAGCCCAAGCTTCCCCTGTGTTGGAGTTACACCAGCAGGAAGAATGCAAGTGACACATATGCTCAATCTCATATCTGCACTGCTAATCAGCCGACCTCAAACTAAAATAGATGTGTGATTTGCCAACTTGTCTGCAGACGTGTTGATAAGTGGCACATATGTCAAGCCATTATTTGTGATGCAACTGAGAGAAAGCGTGTGCCTTGTGCTTAAGCCACACACTGTACAAGAACAAAGAGCAGAGGTGAGGATGGGTAATAATCTCTTGCTGTCTTGAGGGACCATTCACCCATCAGGGGCCCTGTGTGCATGCCCAGAGAAAGACTAAGGAGATGTGGCATTTTCTAAACTGGCCAGACACTTTCTGCTTCATCTGCTGTTTCTCTTTGGTGGTAAGGATGACCTAGACTCCCTCCTGACCTGCCTCTAGTAATGACCATCGTACATCATGCTTTAAGTGCCGTAGCCCTCTTCGGCTGATGTCGCTGGCCTGTCCAGCGCTCATTTCCATCTGACCCACTGAGTCCTGGAGGAGGGCCACGGCAGGGAAATTAAAAATGCATCATGTGATTCATCTTCTGAATCCCTCCCAGCACAAAGGGGACCTGACCACTGAGGATAACTTATCACAAAGGACCGTGATGAATATCTTGTCTGTCCAAGTGTCTCCTTATGATCCTGAAAGGATTTGTTTGACAGTTTAGATGAATAAAAAGAAAAAGTCTCATTTTCAAATTAATTATTGTATAGGTGCGACAGTCTGGAAAGCACATGGTCTTCACTGACCAAAAACAGTGGTTTTGAAAATACCAACTCAAACCTTGCAGTCAACATAAGGACAGCTTTGAATTTTACTCATCAGTGATCAAGAATATCATATCTGCTGACATGTTGACAGTTTTAATTTCTCCTGAGCTGGAGGATAAAACACCTGTCAATATAAGCAGAAAGTCCACAACCCAGAAGCTGGAGGGGTGGGGCTGCTCAAACGTTATGCTGCCGCCACCTGCTGGTAAGCGGCTTTTGAAGCCTCCCCTTCTCTGCCATTCAAACTCACCAACCCCCCAGAGTAACCAGTAAAATCTCTCTCGCCTCAGCTTCTCTCTACAACCTTTTTTTCCTCCCTTTTACAAATCCCAGAGGTGGATAAGTGTTTATTTTTTAGGTTGTTAAAAATATTTTCTTTCACCTTTATAAAACCTTTCTGTTGTGTTCGTATAATTTGAGCAGAAATATGGGCCTGTGTAATTCTATCGAGCGCAGAGGAGGGGGTTAAGGCGGTGGTGCTAAAAGAATAAAGGTCAGTAGATAGACTAAAGGTCTGGGACGGTGGAGGATATCTAGTGTACAGTTAAATAAGGTTAATTATTGTCTGGCGTAATAGAGGCGCCAGGTGAGGATGCAGCTGCGCAAAGCAAACAGACTTTGTCTGAATGAAACACCATCACCTGGTAGCTTATTCTGCGGGTCTGTGTTCTGGAAAAGACAAAAAGAGAGTTATATGCCATTTATATTGAATTTGGCCAAAGGTGCCACTCCTACATTACTCTAAACGCAGTCTTTGACACTGGATGAAACACTTTCTAGTCCCCTCACTAATGGTCACATCGAACATTGACCACGGGAGGTAAGTCTAACAAAATTATTATGCAAAAGACCTGCCCGCGCGAGGCCCGTAATTTCCTTTGCAAATGATTTTTGTACTTGAGGATGAAAAAAAAAAAGGAAAACGAAAAAAAAAAAACAGACAATGGCATTTTGAGCATGTGCAGCGTCCCAATAAAGGGAGCATTTAAATAACTTAACCCGCGACAGCAGGTGGGATTTGATGAAATAAGGTAAAAATGCAGAGCAGAGAAATGCGACACTGTGCGTCCTTTAGCTGACGGGCTTTTGGCATAACGCCCTGACGGTGTGCGCACAGAACAAAAACAAATGCCTTAGAGATCGTCAGCTGTAAGAATGACAGAGTTTTTGCACTTCAGTCCACATAATGTGCAGCAGGGCAGGCTGGCTGCATGCTGCGACATCTTTTTCAGGAGTTAACTTAATTAAACATATATCCGCCTCACATTGTTTAGACCAGACGGTCCCTCAACTTTCCAACAAAGGTCTGTCAGAGGCCACAACTTTCGAGGTGAAAAATTCCAATTCAAATTTGTAAAAATTGTCTGAAATAATAATGATTTAGTATTTTTAATTGAGATGATATTGAAGAAGAATTCAGCATCCTAACTTTAATGGAGTATTTCTCTCAGGCCTATAGGCTCCATGCGAAGCAGCACTTATTCAGACCACAAGTCTCTGCATGTTAATTGCAACGATTCCAAATTATAAATACAACCATAAATCACGGGAATATAGGCTACAATATTATGCTCGATTTTTTATGTCCCCTGCTTTGTCTGCAGGAGAACATCCCCATCACTATAAATCACATTTGTGCAGCCTGCAGGACTGTTGCAGGAACCGAGCACTGACCGCGCACACTCGTCTCCCATTACAGACCATTTCATGGTATTAATTTTAATGTAGATAAAGAAAAGGTTCAACTTCCCATCTTTAACGTCCATTCGGTTATCAATTATGATTTATTAGGTGCATTACGCTATATTAAAATTTAGCCAGTGCAATTTCTGTGATAAGGTACTTAAATAAACGGTTGGCTGTTCATTAGATTAATCAAATATGTATGTATAAATGTATGTGTGTGTCATTTTTATTAGTAGTAATGCTATCATTATTATTAATAATAATAATAAAATAATCATATGTATATTATTGTGGTAGGGAGCTTTTATTATATATACATTGTCTTTTAGAAATATAAAGAAGCTTGTCCTTTATAAATATTTTTTTTCTAACAGTATCAAATAAATAAGATTCCTAATCAAACTTTGAATTTATTTTGCATTGATAGATTAAAACGAAAAAACTGAAATAAACATATGAATAAAAAAAACAAACATTACATATCTCCCTATTTTTGTAGTTTTTTAAGTCTTATTTATTGATGGGCTGTCTTAAGAAAAGTGAAATCAAAGATTTTTAGGGATGTTTGAATAAAAATGTATAAAGGAAACATTTTTTAAAAACAAAACAACAGCAGCTTTCTCTTTTAGAGAAAATAGAAGATTTATTATAACATATTTATCTTTGATTTTTTTCTTTAAAGCATACAAAGAAATGCAAGTTTCAACTAAACTGCATGTAATATTTGTCTTTTTTATAGTCGTTCTTTATCAGCACAGAGAAGTGAGCTCTCCAGTGTGCACATCTCTATGTGTCTGTGTCATAACCTCCATCAGGGTTTCATATTTCCCTCTTCCCTCATCTGTCCCAGCATGGTAGCCCTAATATGCATGTCTCCGTACAGACACTCTCTGACTAAATGGCCACATTTGCACATCTTGTTTTTTTTCTGTTTTTTTTTTTTTTGCAGTCCATGTCCAATACTCTTGCTCCATTAATATGAGTTAATTTCATTCCCCAAAATAATACTTTGGCAAATCATTCTTACAAAGTGCTTCATTATTTATTGTGAGGACTTTGGTGAACTTTCTTGAAAAATTAATGCCTTTAATTTTGGTTGATGGCAACATCAGTGCAGCTCTGTAAATTGCACTTTAATGAGATTTTGCTACAGGGGATAATCTGCAACTGACAGAAAAAAACATCTTGAAAACATCTGTAGACCTATGATTTCAGTCAGACGGTTCTACCCCCTGTAAATCTTAGAGCTGAGGGATGAGCAGAAAAATGGTCACTTCATCAGTACAACTTTATGAGCTAAACTGTGCAAAGTTAAACCATAAGAAGAAAACTTATAGGATGTCTTTGAATAAGTAAATAAGGAAACAGGCGGAGAACATAATCTTTCTGCAAGGAGACTACTGGAACTTATTATTCATCGGCATCTTGAAACCAGCATGCCATGCTTTTATAGGGCCAACTTTTTCACACTTATGACACAAAACCTTTGGCAAGTAAAGTACATGGAATTAACTGAAAACAAAATTTTACCTCAGGGAATAAGTTAAATTCAATTGAATTCAATTCAAAAGAATCTGTGCAAACTGTACAAATCTGTAAACGTCTACAAAAATTGGCCTAATCCATTTCAGTTCAAAAACAGAAGCAACCAGCCAACTTTTGCATCTGATCCTAAAAAAAAAGAACAAAAAAACATGACAAATCCAATGCAGACATTTAACATGTGATCATAAAACCCAAACCAACCAATGAATGTGGGTCATAGTTTTGGCTTTCTCAGAGTGTCAGGACAAAGCCTTTTGGCCCGCAAACTCCTCTACTTTGACAGATTTGGACATAGTCCAGCAAAAGTTCAGACCAGATCATCTGCAGGCTGAGCTAAGCCAAATGTCCCAAATGAAATCTGACAGATTCAATCACATCAACATGGTATTTTTAATGTGTCTTTCTCACACTGTCACTTGATCTCTTTACAGCACCATCATTTTAATCCCATCTCTTTCAAAGCCAATTTTTCTTCATTCCTGCTAAAAAGCTTTCCTTTCAATGTTGATAGAAGTACTGAGAACCTGCAATGTGAGCTGTGCAACGTCTCATTAGTGTTTAGATGTGTCCAAAAATTTCCACCTGGTTCATATTTTCATCAACCTCCTTTTATTTCAATTTAGTCTGTCACTTGTTGTTTTTCTTGCTGTCATGAAAACAGTATTTTACCTGAGCTTACTACAGAGCAGAAAGCAACTATAAAATGGGTCACGAAGAGGAATGCTTGTTCTCTTACTGGATCCAAAGTTTTGGTTGGAAACTATGTTGGAGTAACAACCTGTTTAATTCTGTTCTGCTTTTTAAAAACCCTGACATTTATAGGCTTACCCCTACTTGATCTATAAAATGCTTAATTTTTTCCATGTGCAATAACACAAATCTGCAGGAGAGGAACGCATGTTTTTAAATGTTTCACGGTGAGAGATTGTCTACTTCAGTTTCCCTCAGATCAAAGACTACAGCAGGGATGGGCAACTCCGGTCCTCATGGGTCGCAGTTGTGCAAGTGTTATGAATTTCCCTGCCTAAACACACCTGACTCAAATTAATGGGGAATTAGCAGATTTGTGCAAAGTTAGATGTTAAGCTCTGCAAAGGGCTGCTAATTAAGTCTGATGTGTGTCAGGTGTGTTGCAGGAAAGTCTTGCAGGACTATGGCCCTCGGGGACCTGGGTGCTCATTTATAAAGCTTGCTTACGCACAAAAAGCAGCGTAAGTGGATTTCTACGGAAAGTTTCTGAT
>JBAMHV010000019.1:10041513-10080794 GCA_037177535.1 Pseudomugil gertrudae
ATATATATATATATATATATATATATATGCAGTTAAACTTTATATTGTATAGACACGAACCAGGACGATTTAAAAAATGTTATTGGATTTAAACAGACTGAAGAAAGAAAACTAACTGATGTATTATTCTGTTTGAGAACATTAAAAACGAAAAAAGATAAAATATTGTCTCAATATGTAAAAGGAAATGCCTGGCAGTTCCATGGATTTAAATAGCTTGAGTTTTTTTACTTTTGTCATTCAAGATTTATTCAAAATACTCACAAATTACAAGGCAGTTCGGTACGCAGTTTGGGTGTCGCTCGATTTCAGATAAAAGATTAACGACAAACATACAAAAAAAATAATAAAATCACAAAATGCCCACTTTGATAAAACATTTATCATTTCACTGTTGTTTACCAAATACGGCAGGCTTATGAAAAAATTCAATTGATGCACAGATGAAGTGGAAAAGCGATGTAAACATAAAACATTTGTACAAAGATCTGCAGTGTTCAGTCAGAAAACTGCTCTGGACAGATTACAAAACTATCGACATCAACACATCGAAACTTACAAAATGTACAAATGTACAATTTTTGCTCGAATTGAAACATGCACTTTGGTTCAATAATACAAAATCTTGCGATATCAGATTAAAAAATAAATAAAAACATATTGAAGGCAAAATGAATGTACACCAACACGCCTATAGCCTACTATACTGAATCACGTTGTCTAACAGAATTACACGATTCTCTCCACAAGTGGACCAGTCAGGGCGGACTACAGGCATCCAGAACATTTTGGACAACCGAAGTTTGAAAAAAATACAATTTGTTTTCTTTGCCTGTTTTTTTTTTAGGTTTGCACATTTTTTCCCCGCAATAAGTGCGTCTCTTGGCTTATCCAAAACAAACATGAATAAAAAAAGGGGGGGAAATGGGCCCTCACTATGTATTCACCAAAAGGATGTCTTTCTTTTTTTATGTCTTTCGTTCATTAATTCTTTCTTCGTTTTTTATAAGTCAAGTTTTTTCAAAAACGTGGAACTTAACCGGGTTAAAAAGCGTCCCTCGTTTCTGGGTTTCTGTAAGGTGCCTCGTCTGCTTGGTCGGGTGTAGAGTGACCACTGGGTGGTGTTTGGGCGCCACTGGCACCTGAGCTGTGGCACACGTACCATTCGCTTAAATTCGCAGGTTGGGAGGCTCCAACTGACTCCGACAGCACCGAGGAGCTCCCTGGCTCCCGGCCCAAGTCTGAAGAGGGGGAGACCAGGGATGGGGTCGATGACTCGTAGCCCGAACTGGGCGGAGGGGACTTGCAGTGTACTTTCATGTGTTTCCTCAGGGAGCTTGGGTGCGTGTAAGACTTATCACAGCCTCTCACTTTGCAGTTGTAGGGTTTATCGCTGGTGTGGACATGTGAGTGCTTTTTCCGGTCACTGCTGTTGGCGAACCGTCTGTCGCAGCCGTCAAATTCACATTTGAAGGGTTTTTCACCTGTTAGCAACCAAAGAAAAACACTTTAATCACAAGTATTAAGATATAAAATGAAACATTAGACTCATGAAGTGTATATGAATACGTGCATACACTTTCTGTTCCTAAAATTAGGATATACTCTGAATCATGGGGGCAATGATCAATACACATATGATATATTTTGATAAAAAATGTTATACTGGTTCAAGCACAGACATTCTTCTTATTATTATAATTAGCTATAACAATTATTAATATTATTGTTTCCCTTTTGTTCTGTCTAAAGTTAGCTTTTTTTAACAGACCTGTCCACGAGTGTCAGTGTGGAGTAAACAGGGGGTCTGACTCCCCCAGCATCATGCATGGTTTCATACTTGGCAACAGGCAACCTAAGCATAGACTTAAAACGAGCTGATGGGATTAATGAAAGCAATGCACAAGCAGGTCACTCAACTTCAGGCATCTGACTCCTTCAAATATGAAGTGAATTTAATTTTGTGTTTTAATAATAGGCCTATGCGCATAAACCTTATTATAAGGTAAAAATGCAAGGAGAGAAAGAAAGAGGGAAAAGGGACAATCTGAATAAATTACACGGAAATCATCTGCTGATTTTTCTACTCCGATTAAAGCTTTTGAGAATACGTAATTGCCTCTGTCTAATTACACTTGCGGGTTGAATATCAATTTGACCTTCAGCTGTTGGGTTGAGAGAGCCAATCAAGGATATTAGTGTCGTACAAGAAACCGTCGAGGAACAGACCCCAGGGGCAGCCCCAGTCATAACCACACTTTCGGTTAGGTTTTAAACATGATACCAAAGACCAGGCCCCTCGGGAGTCAACACACAGAAATAATTTAACAGATTTGTACTTAGGTAATGTGAGCAAATGATATGAATAATACATAGGCGGCGCAGAAATGGAACAGAGGGGGAGCGCATGCAGCCACCGATAAAACAGGAATGCAGTCACTGTATTAATTTACAAGTCTGACTCGACAGTTTGAGGCCTTTTTTTTCCTCCCAGATCTGCAGCACGTTAGAGGCTCTGAGATCCAGGCAGCCATATTGAACCATAATATGTTTTCATTCTCTTTAAACTATTAAATCAGAGATAGACCCAGTTTAGCCTTTACAGAATGTGGATAGCCAGCATTGCTTACAGTTTTATCTTAGTTGTTTTATTGAGAATACTTTTCAACTTGTTGCTTTGGAACTCTAAACACTTGATCACTTTACAACAACTTGACTTATCCGAGAACAATGTATAGGCTAAAGAAGTGAAACTGAAAAGATGCACAAAAATGAAATAAAACAACATTTTTAGTGGACTGTGGATGCTATGCCACATGCAAAAACAAATCTGAAACACAAAAAAGCTTTTCTAAAATTGCAATAATACGAATAATTGGGCTACAAAAAAACTAGATGAATTCCGAAATAGCTTTAACCGGTGGCTGCAAAACAATACATAAAAACCTTCATCATATCAGTTACTGAACATGAAGATGCACCACTCCAACTTTGCCGCCCAGTCATGCTTGATGTGTGTACAAAGCTGGAAGAGATATGACGTGGGCCTCAGTCTTTGTGCTGTGGTGTAAACAAGAGGTTGAACCGTCAAACGCCCGACTGAGCTGTAGCCTATAATCTTCAAACCAGAGCTTTGTGAAACTTCCACCCGTTATTGCAACGCTTAACAAACAGGTGGCTTAGGAGCTGTTGAGTCCTGGAGTCTATCAAGAGCCCAGACTGGTCAAATGCTATGGGTCATCGCAGGCTCTATGTGCATTTAAGTCTAATATAAATCTATATGAATAATGAATAAGCTATAAAAACATCACCCAACTTTTAATTTATTGTTCAGATCATTAGCTGAAATGCATCCTGAAACTTCCTCTCTGTATGTCACTGTACATTTTTTACATTTTCTTCAGCCTGTCGTATAAAAATATACTGCTACTGACCTGTGTGCGTCCTTTTGTGAATCTTTAGATTCTCCGATCTTGCAAACACTTTCCCACAGCCAGGAAACGGACATGGAAACGGTTTCTCCCCGGTGTGCACTCGTATGTGATTCACAAGTTTATACTTGGCTTTAAACGGCTTGCCTTCCCTCGGACACTCTTCCCAAAAACATATATGGTTCGCTTGCTCTGGTCCTCCAACGTGTTCCACCGTGACGTGCGTTACAAGTTCGTGCATGGTGCTGTAAGTTTTGGAGCAAAGTTTCTTCGGCGAGTGCTCCGGCTCCAGCCACTTGCAGATCAGCTCTTGCTTTATTGGCTGCCTCATGTATCGGAAAAAAGCGCCGGCTCCGTGGTGGTGGTGCGCGCTGAGATTCATGTTCAGATTCAGACCACCGTAACCATGCAAAGGCGAGGCTGAGAACGGATCAGCCCTGGAGCTTGCCACTTGACTCAAGTGATCAGACCTGACATACATTTCTCCAGGTAGTCCTAACCTTATTTGTCCATTCAGTGCTTGGCCACCCGGTGATCCGCTAGAAGGCTGCTCGTGATGAAGTCCGGAGAAGAGGGTATGGTTCCCAGCGTCAGGGTGATGACCATAGTGTCCGGGATAGCTACCTGTTGTTGAAACAAACATTCCGTGATGAGAGGCTGAACCAGCAGTCTGGTCAGTCAGTACGGGCATGGCTTGAGCTGTCAGATCTCTCCGGATGAGAAAATCCCTACCTGCGGATAGAGCCTGGGCCGTGTGAGACATGGAATAGGGCACCGATGACGCCTGAACCGGGCCAAAAGCTCCCGTTTGACTGGAGACCACTTCACTGTGGCCTGCCATATGATGATTGTGGTGGTGGTGATGGTGGTGGGGATAATGATGGGCTGGGCTGATTTTGAGGGCCGCGGAGTGCCCCATGTGTTCTGGCCCGAATGGACTCGGCCCCAGGCGGGGTTCCGCAGTAATCTCCCCAGGGTGCGAGTGAGCCATTGAGTGTGGATGGCTGCCGAACCCCGGGAAGCCTGTCACGCTCTGAGGGGTATGGTGGTGATGATGGTGATGGTGGTGAGCCCCTGCCAAGTCAACTAATCTCAGCGCCGTGTTCCGTTTGGAAAACGTAGGGTCCATAACGGGGCTTCCCAATGCATCCACGCTCATTACTTCCTAATTTTAGAATAACTTGACAGCAGGCAAAATAATAATGATGATGACAAATATATTTTAATCGCAATGAAAAATAAAGGAAAAAAAACTTTATAAAGTTAAGTCTATCTGCAGACAACATGGAATCCCATTCGGTTGAGAGGCAGCAGCAGGACGCTTTGATACTGAATAGAGATTCATGGTAGGCGCTGCAGCCCGTGGAGCTAAACAATCACCCTGCGCTCTAATTGGTCAGAGCTCTGTGATTGACGTCACCAGTGACACTTTTCACCGTGATGAAAAATGTCTTGGTGACAGCGCCAGCCAGTGCGCATGCCCAGTGCCTGAGGCAACGCTTGAGAAAAATAGTTGTTATGTAAAGGTTATTGTAGAATAAAAGTCCTAAAAAGTTGATCCACACAAACAGTCTTTTCCTTTGTGGCTGCAAACAAAAGCTGCGCTGCATTGAAACAGCGATTTCCGCGCTTTGATTCTGAGATTACAAAACACTCTGCCGCGGAGCAATATGTGTATTGTCACAATAAAAGTTGCGAGGATCATAAATAATGCTGTGATATCTTAATTTTGCACTGCGACTCACGCGGCACGTCTTCGTTCGTGTAAAAGAACATCGATAGCCGCTAAAAGATGCGCAAATGAAAACTCATGAGTTTAAAATAGTCCGTGGCACGCTTTGATATTTACATATGGAGCAGTTTGCCCTTTCAGCGCGTTTCGGGGAGTTATCGTCGCGCTTCCACAGTTTGATCCCTGTGTGTGCTGCATGTGTGAAGAGGGAGAGCTGCGGCCATTGTACCGAAGAGGGAAAAAAGCAGTGGACGGTACCTGTTGTTATGATCCAGGGTAATTTTTCATTAGACCCAGGACGGCAGCGGATAAGGGTCACAGGAGGTGGTGCCGCTGCAGACTTAAGTTGGAAATTAAACCAGTGTGTAGTATATAACTGCAATCTATAGATTAAACTTGTGTTCTGTTTGAATGTATGACTTAAATATTTTCTTCAAAGTAATCTAAATAAACCTACTTTTTGTAAGCTGTAGCAACTGTTGCTGATGGTTTACATGCATTTTTTGCATTTTAATCAGCCACTCGTTAATTTGAAAGCTTTTAAAATGTTAAGAAATAACATTGGGCTTTTAAACGTGCATTGTTGGTTTTTCCTGCATAAAAATAGTGTGCAGAGATGTTAATGTTTTTATTTCATAAAAGCTGTTTTCTGGAATTTGGCACATATTTCTAAGTTAAAGCCCTCCATATTCACACCCATTACTTTATCTAAACCTAACTGTCTTAAAAACGAAAATGTTTAATGTATTTGGACTTAAAGTTTTAGTAAACCACCACTGAATGTTTACTAAATTGCTTTTGTAAAGGTTCACTTAAGGATCATTGTGTGTTAAATGTTTACAAAGTGTTTTCTGACTTTTGACTCGCAGTTATGTATCAAGGTGTCAAGACCACAGCAGAAATCTATTACATCCTAACCTGTTAAAGGTACAAATAATGTGTTATCATTCAACAATCATTTTCTGTTAAAATACAAGATCAAACTACTTTAGTCTGAGTGTTGTCTATCAATTGATTTGTCAAGATCTTCGTTGACAGTGTCTATCCAGCACGTTAGAATCTGAGTCAATATTTGTAGACGTGACGGGTCCCAAAGATGTTTATTAAAAGGCCTTTACGCGCGGGTTCACACACTCATAGCTGTAATATTCACATGCACCACAGCTCCAGCGTAATGCAAAACTCCGACGAGCTATTTCTAGTCTAAGTTGCACATGTACTCACTCACTCTCTCTTAGAAACGTGCAAGCAGTGGAGTGAGTTCATAAACAAAAACGCTGAATATTGCTGGAACGTTTGAAAAAAACGTGACTTTTACTGCGTTGGCTTCAGTGCTTTCCCTATTTCTCCTTAAAACTTATTTGACAACACATAAAACACAAAAGGATCATGACATTATTGTTATTTGCTTTTCAATCAGGCTGTATCTGCTCCAGATTAAACGTTATTTTGACGCATTTTTGATAAGAAGCCATTATGCATCCTTTCTTGGGAAACCATCTTCAATGTAACTTTACTTGTTGAATATGTGAGTGCATGGTTCTAATTACACTTTCCAGAATTGTTTTCCACCTGATAACATGAATATGAAATCCATAAAAGGAGGTTTAATTTGTTTAAGTTGGGGAAAAACCAAACTTTTCTTCTTTTCCTGATCTCCTAAGACTGACGTGAGGAGTTAAGCGTGGAAACTAGTAGCCAAGAAGATATTTTAATGGTTCGCATGGCAGTCTGTGCGTGTGGCTTTGAACTCTAGCAGCCGGAGGTTCCTGCAGAGCGCGCCGCAAATCCCACTTGATATCTTCTACAACCCACAACGTTTTACGCATAGACCACGCATCACTGACCTGCAAAGAATAAGTAAGTTGCAAGAGTATAAGTTGCAAAACCGTGATAAACACATTATGAATCATGGTATAGCCAAGTCAAATAGAGGCCTTTGCAGTCAGGCACGTTTTAAGTAGGTGGGTTGGTGGTGAGAATGGCGTAAAAATCTAAAACACAGATGTTCCACCAGTGAGAGTTAGATCGCGCGAGAAGCAGAGAACAAAAGTGCATGTGGATTCCTTTTAAGGAGAAAGAGGTAGTTCCATTATAGCAGGTCTTTGGAGAAAGTAATGACAGTGGCCATATTTTGAATCCGTTGGATTTAAAGGAAATCACCTTTTAAAAGGATTACACTTACCTGAGAGGGAAACTGTCCACGGGAGGATGTTAAATTGGGTAATGCAAGTTTGTCCCTTTTCCTACAAATTAGTTTAGAGTGACATAAAACTTTACTAATCTCATGATGAGATAGAGTTACATAAAGAGTAATGAGAGTGCTAATCAATATAATGCAAACTAATCTAATAAACTCAAAGCCAAACACTTGCTTACATGCTTAGCCTATAACGTCTAAATAGCCTCCAAATGTATTTTATTTTTTGCTTTATAAGTATACAGTTATGCATTAGGTCTATATGTTTCAACTTTTTGTTTTGCTTTTTAAACAAATCAACAGTCAGCAATCTCAGAATATCTTGGATTGATGATGCAAAGAGGCCAATAGAAGAGTGGGCCCAGAACTGTGGATTGTTATTTGGTGAGTGCATGTTATTGGGGGGGAAGGAACTCTACCAATAATGGAGCAGCTGTGGCGCCACGTGACTGCCCCCTCCTCTCCCATTCATCAGGGCAGGACTATGTTGTCTTTTCAATTCATTTATCTGCAGGAATGATTGCGACTATCAGTCTAGAGCTCACTGCCTGACTGAAGAGGTGAAAGTTGCGCCCCGGGAAGATAAACCGCAAAAGACAATATTGCATGTAGTCTATACATGATTTTACGCGTGCATCGGATGAGCGGTGTAAGGGAATTCCTTGCGTCGTTAAAAAAAGTAAACAGAAAACCGTTGGATTAGAGTTTGCTCAGTCCAGTGAGGTCCAGGTGATAGCTGCAGTGAGAGGGTGGAAGAATATCTGCGCGTGGTTTTTTGATTTCTGCTCTCAGTCGTCTCGACGAGTCTACTGAAGATGCTCTTGGACGCAGGACCGCAGTATCCCACCATAGGAGTCACTACTTTCGGCTCCTCACGGCATCACTCAACAGGCGAAGTCACAGAAAGAGAAGTGGCGCTGGGGATAAACCCGTTCGCCGACGGAATGGGCGCCTTTAAAATAAACCACAGCTCTCACGATATTGGCTCCGGACAGACAGCGTTTTCCTCCCAGGCGCCCGGCTACGCAGCAGCCGCCTTAGGACACCATCACCACCCAACCCACGTTGGTTCATACTCCACGGCGGCTTTCAACTCCACCAGGGACTTTCTGTTCAGAAATCGGGGTTTCGGGGATGCCGCCGGGGCACAGCACAGTCTTTTCGCCTCCGGAAGTTTCGCAGGGCCACATGGACACTCAGATGCAACGGGGCACCTGCTCTTCCCAGGGCTCCACGAGCAGGCAGCGAGCCACGCTTCTTCCAATGTGGTCAACAGCCAGATGCGGCTCGGTTTCTCGGGGGACATGTACGGCCGGGCAGATCAGTACGGCCACGTTACGAGCCCCAGATCCGACCACTATGCCTCGACTCAGCTGCACGGCTATGGCCCCATGAACATGAATATGGCCGCACACCACGGAGCAGGGGCCTTCTTCCGATACATGCGGCAGCCGATCAAACAAGAGCTTATCTGCAAGTGGATCGAGCCGGAACAGCTGTCAAATCCCAAAAAGTCGTGCAACAAAACTTTTAGCACTATGCACGAGCTTGTGACCCATCTGACGGTGGAGCATGTGGGGGGACCAGAGCAGACCAACCACGTTTGCTTCTGGGAGGACTGCTCCAGAGAAGGGAAGCCATTCAAAGCCAAATACAAACTTGTAAATCATATCAGGGTACACACCGGAGAAAAACCCTTTCCGTGTCCGTTCCCTGGATGTGGCAAAGTATTTGCTCGATCGGAAAATCTAAAAATTCACAAAAGGACTCACACTGGTAAGAGCCTCTTAGCATTTTACTGCCAAACCAATGTTGACAATATCACATCCAAAGCATGCATGCGATCCGGGTGGTTATTTACTACAGTAGGCAGCTGGAGTCTCCTCACTGACATGTGATTCAGTGCAGTTGTCGACAGAAAATATATTAAAGGTTTGGTATCTTAGATTAAAAAGTTTAATTTATGTAATTACATTTATAATAAATTAAATCAAGGGTCTTAATTTATAGCCTTTTTGCAGAGGGCAATGACAGTGCTTATAATAGATAGCCTATAATTAAAATAAAATGAAATTTTATTTGTTTGACTATTTAAGTTACTGTTTAACTGCTAAATATTTTTATTACACATTGGAAAATGTGGAATTTGTTATTATCCTAGGCTTTATGTATTTGTAGGATGAATAAATAATGTTTATATGATTTTATTCCCTGCCTGTTTTTAGGTGAGAAGCCTTTTAAGTGTGAGTTTGATGGCTGCGACAGACGATTTGCAAACAGCAGTGATCGCAAGAAACACATGCACGTCCACACGTCGGACAAACCATATCTGTGCAAAATGTGCGACAAGTCATACACACATCCCAGCTCCCTCCGAAAACACATGAAGGTAAATCTTTTTTATAAAGAATCTATTTATTTGCTACAATTTAAAGATAAATTTGTTACTGTGGGTGGAAATTAAAATAAAAATGTTTGTATTGTTTTTTTTCCCTTATTTTTAAAATAAAAAGTTCGTTTGAGCTAACATTTTCCCTCAAGCGACCTGTCAGATTAAAATCTTATTTTATGGTGTGTTTTTTTTATTTTTTTTGGAAAGGGGGTGGGGGGTGTCTGCATGTGTTTTAATTTGTTTTCCCCATTTTTTTATGCTGCTTGGCGCAAAAAGAAGCAAACACCCCATGATGCAACTGGATTTTTTATTTCATCTCTCGCTTTTTATTTTGTTCTCATTACTGAAGGTTCACGAATCCACCAATCCGGGATCGCAGCCATCTCCAGCGGCCAGTTCAGGGTACGAGTCCTCCACACCTCCCACCATAGTCTCCCCGTCCACAGAGAACCAGAGCAGCAGCTCCATATCACCAGCAGCCTCAGCAGTTCACCACACAAGCAGCCACAGCACGCTGTCGTCAAATTTCAATGAATGGTACGTGTAAATATTTTTGAAAGGAAAAAAGAGAAAGAGAAAAAAAAGACTGCAGAATCTTAAAAGAAAAGAAAAAAAAACTGCTTGGACTTTCTAAAGTGAGCCAACGTGGACTGAGAAAACACGGGAAGCCCAAACGATCAGTTAAAGCTGTCTTAATGTGAGAATGCATGGACAAAAGGAGGCACGGACAGCTACCATGTTAAACTTTTACCCCCTTTCTTTGAGTCTTTATTTTTACTGAGAGACTGCACAAAAAGAGATCTCAAAAAGCATGCTATCTGAGGGGAGAGGCCTAAATTTTTGTACATAAGGATTTCACCAAGTTGGGGAAAAATGTATTATTTTAATGTGTAAATAGTTCTATCACAGTTTAAGGGAATTTGTGAAAATGTGGTCCCTAGATATATGGAGAAATGAGATGGTTTTAAAGAATATTGCGACTTCATTGAAAAGAATGTTATAGTTGTGTACCAAATGTGAATTATTCAGTATTACTACAGTCTACACGTCGACCTAACCGACTCTTAGTATTAATGTGCTTTTGTAGCCTATCCAGTGCAACATTTTCGTCCAAGGTCCAGTTTGAGTAGCACAGTATCATTGTTGTTATTTAATGTCATGTCGATAAATCGTGTAGTGAAAGCCTGAAATTCCGTGTCAATCTGTTTATGTACGTGATAAATATAAAATCTTTGTCAATTGCTTTGTCTGAAAGGAAGTATTATTACATGTAAGTAGCTCAATTTTCCATATTTATCCGCATGTAAAGGACCGGTAACATGTTAGAAATGATCGGTATTTATGGAGAAATGCGCTCGTATGTAAAATTTAGTTTACAAAAATGTTTGGATACATTTCGTACTATATTAAAGGATTGAACATACAATAACTGAATATGGAGGTTATTGGTTTCAGTCGTGTTTGGGTGGATCTCACCATGAGTTCTGTGTGAAACTAATGGATTCTTTTTGTATGTTGGGGGCATGAAAATAATAATCTGCTGCAGACCAAAACAATCCTGCTCCAGCCGTAATAATCAATTTAATGCGGAGTTGTTGCACATTTAGTAGTGTAAATACGCTTAACACTCTAAAGTGTGCGTGTGTTTATGCATTTGCGTCAGTGTTTGTGTGAGGCATCAGCCCATTTAAAGCTGTTGTGTTTTAAACAACACTGTTACAACTTTCCTGACACTTGATAATAACTAAATTCACTCCCCCCTTTTTTTTGCATCTTCTGTTTATCCAAAATTAACATCCAACACTTTGCCCTCCAGTAATGTGCAAATTAAATCGATTAATCACGGAGGTTGTTCCTCAGTGTATAAACCCGACTAAGCTATTTTGCGTTACTTAATTGTTCGGGAATCTAATTTTCAAATCTAATTTATTTTCCTTTCCTGCGCGTTTCGCCGGATTTTCCAGATTCAGGGGAGAGGCTGTGAGTGTGTGAGTGTGTGAGCGAGTGTGGCCCCCTTCATTGTTCCTGGCTGCAGCTTGCTTGACCGCCCCATTAGGCAGAGATCACATCAGCAGCCGCCACTGATCATGGTTAACACTGCCAGAGTGCACGCAGATCCACGATCTGTCAGTCTGAAGCTTTGTCAAAATCGAAAAATAACCTTGAATAGCAAGTTTTAACCTTAAAAACACACATTGCAGCGGACGCGTGCGCGCGCCATGTCTTTCGTGCGTGCCTTTAAAAAGTGAAAGAAAGGAAAAGGAAAGAAAAGGGAAAAAAAGGAAGAAACGAGTTCCACCATCTTAGATGATTTGTTGAAATGTATTGAAATGTATTCATATTTTCTTTTCACGGACTATTAAATGTAGAGATAAATGAAGGATGGTAATAAAATGACTTTTTCGACTCTATTTAACACTATCTATCTGGTCCATGTACAGATGTGATGCATTTCACAGCGAGCGAATTCGTTTGAGAAAGTCACTTTGGAGGCATGTAGAAAAAAATAAAACGCTCACATGTTTACTGAAATATACATATATTAAAGTAGCTGTGTTAAGATGAGCTGGTTTATACCACACATACATTTACTTTAAATAGAAAGCTAAATTGGCAGATGCTGAGAAAAGAACTAAAATCAGCCAAATATTTATCATGCTCAAGAAAAAATGACTAACTTTTATATTCGGTCTTTAGATTCTAATATAGATGGAAAATACTCTTGAATATTGGCTCTAAGGCGTTGCTCATTTGCCTCATCATGGTTTTTTTTTGCATTCTCCTGGATGTGCGTGCTTGAGTGTGTTTAACTGGAGAAGCAAAGAAACATGCAGCCGCTGTTCATTCAGCGTGCCAATGCAACTGCATGCAGAGCGTGGGGCCTCAACTATGCCGTTTAATTTCTACTTTATGGTCCTGTCGCGTTACCTTACACTGAACCTACACACTGGAAAGAAAATAAAATACCCGTATGAGATGTTGACGACAGGCTGCAGCTATATGTTGGTGCCGGTGACTCCAGAAGAGCGCAGGAAAAAACATCCACTTCAAATGTATTTACGTTCAAGTCTGGAAATGACAGCGACTCAGATGTGATGGGGAAAGCGCACGCGCCAGCATCATGAATATTTATACGAGCACTTGTGGCCAGTAAACCGAGCCTGACGTTTATGTTACCAAGGTAGACACTGCAGCTTATCCGCGCATCAGAATCGTGGCTCAGACATCCGGTGATGTGGACCATCATGGAAGGTTTATAAAAGGTGCACATTTGTTTCTCGGTCAGAGGTGGGCGCAATTTGTGGGTTCTGTTTTGATATGCCATCTTTTTTTTTAAAGTAAATACTTTAGATGACTTCGCAGATAAATTAAGTTTTAAACTCTTTTCGGCACCTACAAACAATGACACGTGGAACCCCAACTCTCTGCGCTCATTGATGGATGATGCGCCCCTGCTCCTGCCAGCACGCTGATCTGCATGCCCAGCTGCCGTCACTAATTGAGAACTAAATTGATAAGTTAAACATTTGCAGTTGCGGTTAACTATTAGGTTTCCTACAGAGAGGGTCATGTTATATGTATTTTAACTGCGCCAGAGTTTAAAAAACTTCAAAGAGAAAAGCCACAAGTAGGAAGTCATGAAATATAAAAATAAATAAAAATACAAAACGTGATGGCACAACCCCCACCTACTCAGCTCGATGAGCTCTTATACAGAAAAGGTCAAATTTAAGTCAAGGCCTATTTACTTTATTGTTGTGCAGACATTTCTAAAACACCTCCAGGAAACCCTGTCCTATATCACAGAATGATTTCATAACCAGGAGAAACTCATCCCACAGTGAACATGTTTGCATGCAACAGTAACACAAAGGTGGAATTTAAAGAAAATCCTTTATAATCATCATGCATTACGGTATTCTATGCCCTCTACCACTAGTAATTTTATTTGTTTAGTTCTTTTTACTTTTAAAAATATGTCGTCTCCATTTTTATTTGACAGCAATGTTTATGAAATAATCTAAAATATAATTTAAAAAAGATGTATTGAATTATAACACCCCATGTTCTCAGCAGGATGTTTTTTTATGTCAGTTTATCAATAGTTCAAGTTTGTTCAGGAGAAATCTCTGACTGTTGTTATTTAAAGCTTATTTTTGAAGCTTTCTGAGAGTTACATGCGTAATCTTCTGCGTCCAAAGTGACTTTGCGTTTTGGAAACATTATTATTTAGGAAAGCACATGGCACATAAGGCTATAATAAAATAGGGCTAGATTAAAAAAACGAGGATAGCCTAAGCATATTTAGGGTTTTCAAGATAATCCAACCTCAGCTTATGCACTTCACTGTTATTTTTTATCCTGTTTTTTATTTAACAACATAACTGATTGGGACATAAATCTACACTTTGCTACCACAGCGTTTGAGTTGCAGCAGGTTCGTTATAGTGAAACATAGGCACACGGTGACCCCCATCGCATCACTTGTGATGTCTGACATGCTATTAAGTTGAGGCCGTGCAGGAGATTTGTGGAGGCGCTGACACGGTGTTGTAGCGTCCCCCTTTTTTTGACGTGTTGCTAAATGAGGCCACTCCAATTAGCATTCCGTGTCAAGTTGGGACTGCAGCACACCTCTAGCCTCCTAAAAAAAGAGAGAAAACAAACACTTATATAGCATACCTGTTCATCCATCATAAAACCGTTTGATTCGTCTTTGCTGTTCCTAATGTTTATTAAAACCAGTAAACAGGACTGACTTCCGGTTTGGTTGTCTCATTTCAGCTCACGTGCAAAAATGGGTTAAATGGAAGGACACTTTTTTATATAGTTTTCTCTTCAGCTGTATTCAAATTTGGGCTGTCTCGTGTTTCTGTTAATTAAAAACATACACAAATTTAACTCACGTGCTAACAAACGTGAAATAAACAGTGTTGCTTATTATAAGCCCTGGTAGTAGATTCTGCTCTGGATGTCAGCTGAGGTCAAATTAGAGCATTTTAATATATTCAGCATTAAAAGAATCTTTAAAAGGGTTGATGCATATGGTGCATTAATGCACTCTTCAATGGAGAGGTCTTCTCACTTACAGAGCAGCTTGACGACATCTGTTTATCTGACATTTTTCAAAAAGACTCTTTATTTCACAATGATGATGACCAGGCTAAGATAATCAGTGACAGATTTCCACTCATCCATGATGTTTTTTGGCAAAATGAAAGTGGCAGGGAGAAAAAAAACAACCAAATTTTTCAAGGGTTTATTTTTTATGTTTGTTTGGAGCCTGTTATAAACTAAGCTTAGCTTCTATTCTGTTGATCCCTTTTCTGTTAGAATTCACCAATGAGTCCAAAAAGCCTTTTTACAATTGTTCTTTAAATCTGCCTACGTGGCAGGTTTTACTGTATATTACACATCAGAATTAATCTCCATTATTTGGACATCTGTAGTAAAACAGACATCTTTAGATCTATTTAATGATTTAATTCTCTAATTTGTGCTCAACCACAATGAGTGTCAACAAAGCAGAGACATAAAGCTGCATGTACAAATGGCAACCATAATTTTACAAAAAAAATACAACAATAACATTCTTGAATTCCACAGACAACCAAACCTTGTGTTAGGTTGAACATCAAGCTGTGTTTTTACTCATTAACACTGTACTAGCAAACCAAACAATCAAACTATCTTCAGCACAACCACTTAATCTTTGGGTTGCATGCCTTTTTTTTCTGTTTTCTTTTTGGTCTTTTTCCTGTTGGGCTGCACACCAAAGCCTCCAAATATTTTTCAAAGACAAAGAGCAATAAATAACAGTTGTTTTGCTTGCCTCATATTTTCAGTGCAGATACTTTAAATAAAAATGGATTTCATTTTCTTCCTCTCTTGTGAGTAAATCATTCCAGAAGGAAAACGTGTGCAGTGAAACAAACTGGAGTCATAATTCCCCTGGTTACTAACTGCAGCTATTCTAAAAGCTATGTTGATATCGACACGCTTTTGTCACCGCTGTAAACATTTGGGGATTTGTTATTGTTTTTCCTTAATGCTTAATTCTTGTAATATATCCATCATTGAAGAGCAATGCACACTGCAGCTATAAATGCATGTGTCATGGATATATTTGGATGTTTTCCATTCATTTCTGTTCGACCTAAAGCTTGTTCAGAATTGCGTAGAACCATAACAGTGTCCTTAAGCCAAAACCCTTATCCCTGTGGTAAAATATTACGACTTGCTGGAAGCATGCAGAGAGCCAGAAACATATTTTCATTCCACATTTTCACTGACCTTACAGTCCTTCTGACATATTATCTGCAGTATCAAAACAGCTCAACAGTATCACACAGCTTAACAGCACATCAACAGTATCCTAGTGACAGGTACTAACTGATGCAATACTTAAATCATATTCCACCTCTCTGCAGCACATTCATTTATAATTACACCAGCATCACAGAAAGAGAGTGATTAAAACTACAAAAATTGGCAAACAAAACGCAGAATGTAAGGTATCATCATAACATTGCACTTGGCATGGAGCATTTTTCACCAGCTGCATCAGCAGGACACAGGTGGAAATGCAACTCGGGTGGTGATGGGAGCCAGGGAAGACTTGGAAGCTGAATGTGTCTGTCTGTGTGGAAGTGTTTGTAAGAGTCTGCACCAAGTGCACATATCATCCCAAGCAGGCAGGATATTAGCTATAATGCTGTCAAAGGATGGATTTAATGGTCCACGCTACTATTGAGAGAGGAGGCATGTAGCAAAATCTGGGAACATGCAACACATAATCGAAACATGATTGGCTGTAAATACATAAAAACGGAGGAATCTGGGCTAAGGGGACTTGGTTTAATATGTGAGAGCAAAAGCAATAAAAAAAGTTCTTGCTTGATAGAAGGTGCCAAATAATGATCAGCTAAGTGAGATGTATCAAATCCTTCTTATGAAGCCCCCGATGTACAACACATGGCCTGACCTGTGTGCTGCAGCTGACTTCAGTAAGTATATCGTGGCTCAATTTCATGTCTTTGCCTCTGATGTTCTTTGATGTTCCAGATAACTGAGTGATTCAATGTGGTTCTGGTGAGAATAGATGAAAATATGTGATGTAACAGTATCATTTTGCTCCTGGAAGCTGCAGTGACCTCTGTGCTCCTTTGACGGGGATGTGAGGAAATGGTGAGGGAGCACCTCTGTGACAATCATAAATACATCCAGGGGTTTGAAATTGTTTTTGACTTTGGCACAGAACATGTATGAGGTGTTTTGAAACACAAGTAATCCATCTATTCCAGCAAGTGACCAACCATTCAACTCTGATTTTATCTTCTGAAAACATTTTTTAAATAAAATATTGCACATTTTGAAGATTATGAGGCGTGTGTGTTCCATTTCTTCCAATCGCCCATTGCTCATTCACAGCTTGATTGATAACAATTGGCCCAAATCTGCTTGGTCCAGGTGTTTGCTGTTTATTATTTCCCTTCCCCCTCCAATTAATCACTAATTGGTGTTTCCACCTGCAAGGGAAATTATACCACAATTCTGGGCAAAAACCCTTCTCTGATGAGAAAAATGCATCAGAACATTTACTATTAAATGCCAAGATTTTTTCATTATGTATGTTTTTGTGGAAGAAAACAAACAAAGAAAAGAAAAGAAAATATTTTTGCTGCATCTGTGTTGCATTATTTCTAGCATATAGCCTGGTATGAAAGAATTAAACAAAAAAAAAGATTTTATGTTTGCAGATTCACATGAAGTAATGCCAACATGAGATTTTTTGTTTTGTTTTTGTATATATGGAAACATCTTCTTGCAATACTAAAATACGTTCAAATGATGTTGCACTAATACATATCCTGTCAAATAAGATGTGTAATTAGTTATCATGCAGAAAACACACCACTGTGATTGTTGATTATAAATCATATTTTCCATTTCTCACATTTATTTATAGCTAAAAGTCATATGAGTTCTCTAAAGGTGGCTTCTATCTAACACCAGGTCTATATGGATTGCTCAAACACTATGCTGAGTCCTGTTTCATTGAGCTATAATGAAACCACTCCAGTAAAGGGCAAATGAAATGTTAACGCTCCCTAAAGGTCAGGTCCCTCCACGAGATCAAGTTCAGAAAACAGCAAAGCTTTAAAAGACTAACAAGGTCGGAACCTGGCAAAAAATTACAGGACTGCAGCTAAAATCCGTATGAGTCAGTGTGTCCCAGCTACATGCAATCCCACATCCGAGCAACAGTGCTGGTATTGCACAACAAGTGATTTTGTGGTGATACTTTATGGCTTGCTGCGAACTTGTCAGCAGCTTTGCCAGCATTAACTCAACAATGCTTGCAAAGGTGGAAGATTCATAGCAAGAATGGAGCCATAATATTTTTATAAATATCAAATCATGGATTCAGTTTATTTTGAGTGTCTCCTTACAGCTAAATGAAGACAAACTAGTGTTCAAGAGTTATGTGACTTGTTCTTAAACATTTTCTGAAAACAAATCAATGACAGTCCCCTGCATTTCAGCCACACTCAGTCATTAGATATAAAGCTACTCTCAGCAGTGGTTTGTGTCTAATGTGTTGATAAGTCCTTAAAAGGAGCATCCAGCTGAACCTTTGGATAAAGATTGTTTGCAAACTCATGTGATGTAAGTGTCCATCTGTCATCGCTTCAAAGAAGACTGTGGCCCCATCATCACAGATAAATGGCTGCATGATGCTACTTAATGGTGAGTGGGAGGATTGTTAGAAAGCAGTCATTTCTGATATTTATTTTGCCACTTTTTTTAAAAATGACTCTTCAGTTTGTTTTTTTTTCTTTCACGCCGCAGAAAACAAGCAGTTGCTCGAAACCTCAATTTGTAATCAAGTCTCACTGTTAAGCTGCTGTTATAAAGCTTGTTTTGTTTATCATTTGATTTTAGGGACTGGAGAAATTTTGTGAATCTTAAAAAAACAAAAAATAAATAATAAAATGGAATGACTCGTCTTTAACCCAAAATAAAGCTATTCTAAGTTTTTTCACTTAATTTGACTGAAAATGATTATTTGAAATTATACATGTATAAAAAGGATGTTTATTTATTTATTTATTTATTGGCTCAGTAATGCTTTCCAATCAGGTCTAATCTTGATAAATGTAACCATTTTTTTCAGTTTGCAGTTTATGACTTTATTCCAAACTAGATAATATCAAACTCAACAAATTAACAATATAATGTGTTTTTATCGTAATACCCTGTGATAGCAAAGTGATAATACAAAGTACAAACCCATAAAAAAGTACTCTGCCACTCTGTTTTTACACCCTCTTTCTACAAGAAGCGAGATTGAAGCAGGATTAGAATCCATAGAAACACATCTTTAAAATAGTGCTGGAATCGAGCACTGCAAGTTAATTATAACCAAAGCGAGTATGGAGGATTAGTGTTCTGATCCAGATCCCTGTTAAAACAAAATGGTGACACACTGTTAGAGTGTGAACAGGTTATCACACTGGCTATTTTTTGTATGAGGACGCTGCAGCTTTGTCCATTTCAGATTTATGCTAGTGTTTATCATTAAAAATGAGCTTTTTTTGTGGAAATTTCACTTAATTTTTGGTTAAGAATAAACAAATTTTGATAAGTATATGTATTATAGAGTTATCTGACACGATGCGCATCTGAGCCATAAATAATTTTAAGGTTACATAATTTTGGTGACTTTTCACTGCTTCTGCCACAACCCAGCCAAAACATACGGACACTTGCAGCTTATCAATACATCACTCATCTCTGACATGCTCGTTGGTAATGTTGGACTAAAAACTCAAACATCCATTACAAAACTTTTTTCCCCCTCCCAAAACACATGTTTCACAACACCCAGAATTAAGTCATTCACTTTATTTAGCTCTTCATATGAAAATTCTCCCCCCCCCCCTCTCTTTTGTCTGCAATTAAGTTCATTCAAGATGAGGATTGTTGCATGTGCAGATGGTTTGGAGAAACATCAATCTCTGTCAGCAGTGTAATAATGCAGACATTCCATACTGGGACACTTCATGAGCAGAGGAGGCTCATGAGAGGGGGAGTTCCTCAAATCAAATAAAAGCTTGTATTCTGGCTGAAGCCTGAGAACCAGCACCCCAGTGAGGATGCAGTGGGAATGAAATTATAAGCAGCCCCCTGGTTACACTGCCTGCATTTTTATATATTAGAGTTCGAGGAATGCTGCTATGGTTTATCAAATAAATGTAGCATACAATGAAATTTTAATCGTTGCAGCTCTAAGCTCAAGAGTTAAAGTAATCATTTTAATAGAATGCCATTTCATTTAAAGATTTGGTTTGCTTTATTGTTACACTTCATTTTACATTAGTAGGCTTCAACCTGAAACAGGAATGCAACATATAAAATATGAATGGTTTAAGCGTATCATATCATGGTAATCATTGAACTTTGTTGCACATACCAAAAGATGCATCTCAATTTATACCAAATTTCTAGTGTTCATCTCTTCCAGTCATCTTCTGTCCATCTGAACATGCATTGGAAAGCCATAAAATGTTGGCAGCACTCTTTATTCAACTCCTTGTACCTCCCTTGACTTTGTGTCCTGGCTTGATGTTGACATCACATGTAGAAAATTCTCAGGAATAACACATGGAAAGTACACCAGGGGTGCAGGGAGACATGGGATGGAGAATGATAAGACTGGATGCCCTTCATCTTTCACTCTGAATTCAGGCCTAAGTCAATTTTACTCTCAGCATGAGACTTTCTCCTGCCCAAGTTTTGAGTAAATCCAATCAGCTGTCCACAGGATTGAGATGTAGTGTGTCACTGATGACAGAGTTTGCAGTAAGGCGAAGATGCAGTGCAGCATTTTTAATAAGATGCTGCCCTATAAGCTTAGCCTCAAGTAATATTATCTATTAAAAGGAATTATGGTTTAATACTTCGTGTAAATCAACAAGCAGTAACAGTTTAATTCAACATTATTTGCTCCAATATATACCACTGCAATAAATCAAAATAGATCACTCTGTGGTTGACTTGAATGTCAAACTATTTCTGTCAGTTCTATGAGAAATATTTAGATTTAACACAACTCTCACTGGGACAAGTGTTGATATTTACTTGCCCTCTGTCATATTTCCTGTGTGGCGACCACAGAAATCAGTTCAGCATTGCTTGAGTGCCCTGGCATAGCAGCATAGCATGAAATCCCTCTGTCTGCCAGGTGTGAGCTCCCAAATTATACTTCCCCCAAATGTGCATCAACAGTTTTGACAGGCGGACTGCACAGTGCTATTCTGCACCGAACAGTATTGCCGTTCCAAGAAGACAGCGCCTGCATACATCACATATGCACTCAGCCCACCCCACATTTCAGTTTGTTTTGTTTTTTTTTTGTGCACCTTTCTGCCTCCACTCTTCTCTGCTTTTCCTTTTTCATTTCTTTGATTGGCTTGATTCCATGCTCATTAGCATGTCCCATTATCTTCTGGAATATTCAGGGGAATGTTTCCAGTTGCTGCCACTCCAATTATAATAATACACAACATGGTTCATGACATTCAAGTTTCTGGAAGTGCTTCAGCTTTTTGTCAAGGTCCTCAGTCACACGTGAGAGCTGTGGATTTTTCAAGGGCATCCGTTCAAAGCTGGCCCCAAAGAGAGACAACACGGCTGAGAGGCGGCGGTGGTGGGGGCTTGGAGCAAGCTGGAATGATCCACCTAGAATTTGTTGAATCAAATCCTTGCACCTGGATATAATTGTCTCGCTGCTGTGCTGGGAGTTGCTACTGCCAGAATGAGACCAAATTAGTGGCCTGAAAATGGCGACCTGTCAAGACCTGCAGCTTCACCTGGTATCATATTTTACAGAGACAAAACACTTTGCTTGCATTACTGGTTAATGATCAGGTTGTGTAGGGCTTGGATGACTGTATCAAAGTGAATTATTTCTGAATTCAGGCTGCACAACCTTAAACAATGCAGCAGAGTGCTATCATTTATACATACGGAAATTCAAATGCAAATGTTATTATACTGTATTCAAACGTGTCAGTTTTAATGTCAGTGTAAGCACTTTTGTTTGTTTTGTTTGTGAAGTTTAACAATAAAGTTGTGAAATAGCATATCTATTTTGAAAATAAAGCAAGCATGTTTTTTTCATATTTCTTTTGCCATATGGATACATAATAATTAAAAAATTAACATAAACATGCAATAAAACTCTTGATACAAGACTCCAGTTACCTACTACACAAGATCAATGGTGTATTTTGAGCTACATTCTTCCAAATCGATCATTTCGCCACTGAGTCATCTCATCTGCAATCTTATTTCCATGCAGTTGCTTTTGATATATTCACAGATTGTTTGAAGTGGCAAAAATGAAGAATTACAACCATGTGGAAGATAGCACTGTGTCATACCATTCTTTTAAAAATATTAGATAAAAATGGTTTCTTCTTACGTTTATTGATAAATTAAATAAAGTTTCTTATGTATAAAATCAGCTGTGTCAAATTAGTACATTTTACTGCTAAAGGTTTATCATCTGAAAATGTGTGAAGGTTATTTTTCTTTATATTTGGAGGTGTAAGCTACAAAGACATTTTAAACTTTTACCAAACACTAACAGAGACATATGGGAATTTATGAAAACATCACAAGTTAGAATTAAATGATTTTTATGCTTTCTAGTCTCATTTTTGTCTGCTTTGTGTAATCATACACACGCACACTCACACACTTTCCTACTTTCATTCATCCATCCATTTTCTGTACTTTCAAATTCAGGATCAGGGGGAAGAATAATAATCGCTGCCTGTCCCAGAAATCGGTGAGCAAGCGGCAGGCCACACCTTGGGCAGGTTGCCAGTCCAGGCCTGACACTGAGATGAGCAACTACACACACTCAGATTCACTCATAGGGGGAATTAGAGAGACAGATTAACCTAACATGCATGTCTTAGGATGGTAGGAGGATGCTAGAAATGACTACCCGGAGAGAATTCATTCATACACGGGGAGAACTCCATACAGAAAGGACAATGTTTGAACCACCCCCTACCTGAGGCTCAAACAAGCAACCTTCATGCTGTGAGGCTGTGGTGCTAACCACCACACTCTGCCACATTTTCATTTATACATTTTTCATTTGTTTTCTGATTAGATCACTAATTTTCAGTATTAATTTAATACTTATGGCTTTACTCCATGTTAAGAATCCACTGCCAATAGTTATAATAATATTTATTAATGACTGGTTGAGAAAACTGCTTAGTTTCTATTGACTCAGAGCAATATTGCATACTTAAATTATTATATTTTCTTACTTTGAAAGGAAAGGGAAACAAATCCATTTCATCTGCAATGTTTCAAACTTCTGAATACATCCATTGTGACTAATGTTGTTCTGGTCAAAATTGACATAGTTACAGCAAATACAGATGAAAGAACCAAACATAACTGTGTTGTATCATACCAACCAGATCGTTTAGTCAAATGATTAAAGCAAGTGGTCACAGGTGAGGGGTATCACTTTCTCTGCATCGCTTTACTCCAAATAGTTTCACAAAAGGCTCAGATATATGTTGCTATATGGTTTAAAAAGTTATATAATAATACATATATATGTTTTTTTTATAGCTGCAGCTCCATTACAGTTTTTTACCAAATAAAATTGATATTTGTAAAGTTTAGAAAAGGTATTTGTTTTATATACAGGTGTTTCCATTGAACAGTGTTTAGTGCATAAGCTGCAGATCTCGTCCAGCTAAAGAGATTTTACCAGCATTGCAACCCACACAATGTTACAAGGAAGCATTGTTTTGGCGTTTTCTACTTGCTGCAGAAAATTTGCCACAGCTTTCCAAGGACCCGGGACATGCTGAAGGGATTATATCTCTCGGATGGCCTGGGACCACCTCGGGATTCCCCTCAATGAGCTGGCAAATGTGGCTGGAGAGAGAAGTCTGAGCTTCCCTCCTTAGGCTGCTGCCTCGTGACTGTTCCCAGGATAAGTGGTGGCTCCACAGACGGCATGTATCAAAAGGTTTAAAAAACATGCTAACACACAAAAACACGAGGAAAGTATGAACAAAAGGAGGTGACTAATAGATGCATAAACCTTGTTTGTCTGCTGGAATAAAACCATTTAGGTTTTCATCTTAACAATTTAAAGAAAAAAATGTGAATTTACAAGTTAAAAAATTAATGGACTGCACGGTGATGTGGTGCTTAGCCCCACAGTCCCACAGCAAGACGATTGATTGTTCAACCCTTGGCTAAGACAGTGGTCGTTCTGTGTGGAGTTTGCATGTTCTCCCCGTGTTAGCCTGGATTCTTCAAAGACGTTGATTGGTCATTTGAAATAGTTCTTGGGAGTGAATGTGTGAGTGATTGGTTGTATGACTCTGTGATGGACGGTTGACCTGTCCAGGGTGTGCCCAGTGATTGCTCGGATAAGCTCCAGTTACTAGCAACCCTTCATTGGAATAATCGGTATAGGTAATGGATGGAAGAAATTATCGAACGTAGAGAAAGACTAGTACAGAAATTATTAAGCTGTTTGGTTTGGAACTGGCAGGGACTTAAAGAGGTGTGATTGGAGCATGGTTGCTGGATGAAAGCATATGCAAAGTTGAAGCTTTACTGAATGTTTTGGGTTCAGAGACCAGATAGAGAATTGTTCTGTATGCAGTAATCTATATTTCCCATCAGGCCACCTTTCTTTTGTTTATATGTTTTTTTTAATATTTACTGAAAGGACTATTTATATAAATTGTAATAAAACCAACTTCAAGTCTTTTGGCATGAAAAAGTATTTTAAGTTGTTAAAAATTGAATAACTAATTTTTATTCCTTATAACTTAAGTTAGTCTGACTAACTAAGATATTGGGTTTTCCAAACTTGTATCTCGAAGTTGGACTTCATCACAACATGCAAAGTTCTGCTAATGTTAACGCTTTTGTTTTGAAATGTGGGAAAGTCAACTTTTGTAATTGGGTTTGGAGTATCAGTCAGTTTGTTGCTTGGATAAGTTTGCAGGTGACCTTTGTTGCTTATTTAATTTAGCTGAAATTATATTTACCATCTACAATAACATGTCTTTTGGTATATAAGGGTAAACACCCTGTGTAAAATATTTAGGCATAAGTAACTTTATTGAGGGAAATGTTTTGCCAAAAAACTGAAATGCCTTTTTTACATAATAAATGTGTTTCTAAGTATGTGGCCATTTCTCTCTGACTGCTTTATATAGTCTCAATTATGGTTTTGAATTACTTTATAGCATCAATAATTGAATTTGTAAGTAAACATCAGCACTAAATATTTATATATTAATTGCTACATTGCTCATAGCTAATGTGGTAGGAACAGTAACACACATTGCTAATAGTGATGTGCTTGCAAGTGCAATTCCCATTGTGCGAGCAACAATAGCCATACTATTTTAGCAGGTCTTTTTTTTTCTTGTTTTGTTTTAACTAAAGTTGCATCTCAAATCTTGATCAACTAATTGCATGTTGCTCATTAATCTGACCTGATCTAATTGTCTCATACTTTGCCAGTCTTCTCCGATAAACTTACGTGTAAAAACATGTTTTCATTTTATATATTAGTGGAACAACACATCCAACCATCCATTTTCTACCGCTTATTCCCTGAACGGGGTTGCTAGATTCCTGCCCCTGGACAGGTCGCCAGTCCATCACAGGGCCAACACACACAAACAACCATGCACACACACTCACTCCTATGGGCAATTTAGAGTCACCAATCAGCCTATCCCCAATGTGCATGTCTTTGGACTGTGGGAGGAAGCTAGAGTACCCGGAGAGAACCCACGCTAACATGGGGAGAACATACAAACTCCACACAGAAAGATTTTTTGAATTCAGGTGATGTATTTGAGGTTTTTATGTATTTTTTTATATGCTGGTTTTCACTGAGCTGCTGAAGTTTCATTTTTACTTTAAAGACTCTTATTAATTTATTTTTTGCTGTATATTAACAAAGTTAGCATTATCTAAATCAACAAAAGGGAATTAAATGCTGTTACAATTTGACATTTGTTTACATGTTACTGCTGTTTACAGTTAAATGCTAATGTCAAAGATCTAATGTAAAATTGTATGTCTCTAAAAATTGCTGTTGTAGAAAGCACATTAAAACATTGTGTAATGTTCAAATTTAAGTTATTGCAACCTATATTTAAATTGCAATGATCAGCATCCAATTGGAAACAATTTACGTTTCTGCAGCTTAGATTAGAAAAAAGCATCAATTTAAAGTTAGTGCAACAATGACTATTTAGTTACAACAACTTATGCTTGAGTTAGAAACAATCAGGATTATAAATTGTCATTATAACTTAAGGAAGCAGTGCTGACAGTTGGGTAAACTTAAAAGCAAAACTTCATGTTAAGTTTAAGAGCTTAAATTACAATTTTTCTAAAGTTTGTTGCCTTAAAATTTTAAGTTCTGATAACTGATATTTTTTTACAGTGTAGAAAAAAACAATATTATTTCCTATTTTATAGCTCAAACCATCTCAGTTTTGTTGTTTTGTTCATTTTGGGGGGCTAGCCCTTTGTGAGCTTACTATAAAAAGCAATAAATGTTATTCCAGCATGATAAAAATTGGAGGTTTTCTTTTTTAAGTTCAGTGCTTCAGGTTGGAAAATTCTGAATAATTCTTTGTAATGAATGCAAAGCACTCATCCAGTTGCATCATTTACACTCCGTTTTTTCAGAAAGCAACTGCTAAATTTGGAGTAATCTATCAAAATTTTCCAACTGTGCACCTGCATTACAAGAGCCGTTCTCAGGGGATGAGGCCTGTAGATAGTGTGGCACATAGTCTAATGGTTGAATCAGCTGGCAGGTGTGCCCCAGAAGTTTCTCAGCCACCTGCACACTAAATGGTGTAACTGTTTTATTGCTTAGCTGGACAGAGAGATGCACCTGGGCCAGGCTGATTTAAATGCTTAATGGCTCTGTCTTCTTCTGGTGGAGAGAATCTATTGTTTATATCTTCAGGTTTCTTGTGTACCAAGAAATCTGAAAATTAAATGATATTAAGTAGCTAGTTTAGGTCCATTTGTCTTTTGTCTAGCTAGCACTGTGAAAGTTATCTGAATAGTTGAGGGCAAAAACAGTCGTGCAAATAGGAATGTGCAGTTTTATGTGACAAGACATAACCAAGAACAGTTAAATACGTCTGATTCTTTGGTTTTAAATTAAATAAATACAGCTTTAAATGAATGACAAAAGAAACATATTATATTATCAGTATTTATTTGAGACAATCAAAGTACAAGGAAAGTACACCATCGCAGCTTCTAGGAGTTTTATTCTTTGGAAAATACATTTGATGAACATAAGCAGCTCTGAGCAACACAAGCATTAAAGCATTTGCAAACTCAATCCCAAGAAGGAATAACATCCGCAATGATCTTAAAACTGGTCATAAGACCATTTCCATATAATTTAAACTCCACCATTAGTGAGAAAGATGTTTTTTCATAAAAGTCATTAAACAATATATTTGTGTGCGATTTTCTGTCATTTTACATTTACATTTTCTGTTTGTTGCTGTGTGTGTTTAGTTTGGATATCTGTATGTCTGTATGTGGCACCTTCAAATACAGCAGAAAAGCTCAGATTATAACACACACAGGAGGAGTCCAACTTCATTCATTGACTCTACAAGCTCTCAATAACCTCTCCAACCAACACGCTAAGACAGTGAGTTATGAAATTAATGTTTTACTTAACACCATGATTCATGATCACACCGTTACACAAATTAAACATCTAGTATTTACAATAATTACAGTGTAATAATTGCTGTAATTACAATTGATTAGGGGGATGACATTACTGTAATTTGGTCTTCATTTTCAACTTAATAACATCATCACACATCTCAAATTCTACATTCATCAAAACCTTGTGAAGCTCACTGACTCAAACTGGTAATCTTGTGTTGGGCCGAGACTATTGTGGCACTGATAGATTTGTAGAGTATTAGAAGATCCGAAGTCTATTTCTCTATCAATGTCAGGTGCAACAACTCTGTGTTGATTGTTAAACTCAGTGTAAATGGAAACTCTCTTGACAGAGCTCCCAAGTGTACTCTCTGAGTGGGCCAACCCCGTCTGCGCTTCTGCAGTGCATTACTTTCTATTTCTTGAGATTTAAACTGTGGCAGCAACACATAGTGTAAATGCTCCCCAGAGAGATCCAGCGATTGCACTCCAGTGCATGAGGTGATATTATGTTTAATGTGTCGGTTTATTCCTTGAGGGGCTCCCGACATCTGGTGCGATTTTAATGCCTTAAATGCTCCTACATCTGTGTCTCAGAACTCCAGAGTATCACTCGCACATCGGTAAGACTGAATCTGTTGGGTTTATTTTACAGTAGTACACATTTACTACAGTATTTTTTCCTTCTCTTCTTGTTTGGCTGATGTCCTTCATCTTTTTTTTAAACCCGATAAACAATGTCATATCATTTAGTCTCTTCTGACACTGTTTAGGTTACTCTGTTACCTGGTTTTACAGGTACTTATAGCAGCTCTCTGTAGACCTTCTCCGCAGCCATCTTTTAGAAGCTGTCCCATATTTGAAGCCAGCTTTCCACTATACAAATAAAACCCTGTCGGAAACTGGGTTTGATTTGTTGATACTAGTGTGCTGAGGGCAGCGTGAGGGCCAAGCTGTAATGGGTCTGAGACAATAGGCCATCACTAATCAGAGACCTCAAGGTTGCAGTGAGGTTAATTGTGATGCAGGTGGCACTAGGGGAGGGGGCGAATAAGAAATGTTGACTCCTTTACTGCCTTGGCGGTCATTGTGTTCTAACATTAAGCCCTGGGGCTAGGATTTGGCTTTCTCTCTCACCATTTCCCCTGTGTCCTCAGTGCCTTTTAATTTCTTATTATTCACTGATTCCTATTCAACCTGCATGGGTTAAAGAAAACCCTTTTGCCACACGTCAAAGGAAATGTTAATATTGAGACTGTCTTGGCTGTTGTGATGCATAGTAAACTATTGTGGGGCTCCACTGGTGATTCAACAGTGCATTTCACATTCACTGGGTGCACTTGTGCTGCATCATTATTTGTTTAAACTGACAGAAGCAGCAGACACTACTTGCTTTAGTGTCAGTAAAAGACCATCTCCAAACAAAAGTCTGGATATGAATAAACAGTCAGAGAAGCATCTGTTTTAGGTTTTGCTACTACTTATGACTGTTTATCCACAATGTTTAACAGATCTCCGTTTTGGGATTTCTTTTTCTTTTCTTTTAACTGTAACATGAAACAATTTCAGATTGACAGGGGAATCCTGCCACAAGCACAGTTCTTGGGATTGTGTAGAAACCTACAATCAGTTCTGTCAACCATAAGTGAAATCTAACTGATTCCATATTGGGGGAAATACAAAGCCACCCAGATGACTTTTTTTCTATGACATAATAATTTGATATTCATTATGTGACAAATATTATGATATATGTGTTAAAATTATCGATTTAATGAATTGCTCTGAAATAATTTTTTTGTAATAAATGACTCACTATAGACAACATTTATAAGCTGTTAAAGAGAGGGATAGGTGCACTTAGAGCAGTGTCATGCAGCACATGTCTATTTATGAATAATATATATTGGGATTATGGATATGACTATTCTGCAGTCATATTTATTGTGTGATAGGTGCCTATAAACACTGCAAAACACTGTATCACTTTTGATGTGTTAATGGTCATATAGAACATGTTAAAATGAAGCACATTATGCAGTCAGAGTTGCAGCAGACAATCAAAATGTATGAAAATCTTTCCTGTGTAGACACAGCATAAGATAGGAAGTTTAAAATCATCCTCAAACAGGGAAGGTCTCATATTCATACTCCACTGATATTAAATTAAAATCACCAGTATATCATCTTATTCACAAGCGAGGGGACAGCAGAAGCTAACCTGACTAGTGGAAGATCTTCTTTCCTCATATAGCATGTGTAAAAAATGTCATTCCTGAAGTCTGTTCCTGGGCTTCAGGGTATAAAATATCATAGCAAAAACAAACAAACAAAAAAAAAAACAGTGAAATAATTCATTGCTGTTTTGTTGTAGAAATCACATATAACATTAATTACTCTCTACTAGCTCATAGGTGCCACTATTGTTGGAGTCAGAGGAGCCTTTAGGACCACTTCCCAGTCTTTGTGCCAACATAAAGTAATCAATGACTAGCTTTAACAGTTTGTTTTTGGGCTAAGTAAATAGTCTTAACCACCTCTAAAATTAAAACAGAATAACACCATAAACAAGAGACATATTTACTTTATTAAATAAGATGAGCAAAATCTTTTCATCTTAGAATGCAGTTAAAGTGCATTTATTTTTCAAACTAGCCATAAAAGGCCCATAATACAAGCCTAAGATCGTTGGAATTAAATACAAGTAAAAATTTATTTCCCTTTCTTTCTAAATGAGCAGGGAAAATATACATGTAGGGCTTCCAGGCTCAGAATTAGGGTTATCACAGCATTTTATGGTGTGATTATGATCAAACATCAGGAATCTTTATAGTTGTGTAATTGGTTAATTAACTCATGTATCAATATTTGAACTTATTTTAATCCGTCTCACTTTGCAGATAAGATGTGTTATCATAATAATTAATTTCTATAAATTATCTGCTTAATTATACTGGATTTAGTCCCTTTGATTTTCTGTTCTCTAAATGGTTATGTCAGTGTATTTCATATTTCTTCACCAGTCACAACAGTTGACAACCCCAGCATGCAGAGATCATAGTGACTTGTTCTGTGGTAAGCTCTTACTCTTCACCTTTGTGTTTTAGAGTGAATGGTTGAACTGGAAAATAAAAGGAAGGGAGGTAGATTGTCTTGAAAGACAAACATCTCTGTGTCAGCCAACCTGCAAATGGCCCTTGTGTTTATTCAGCTGAGGATTGGACAGCAGCCAGCGCATCAGACTCTGTCTTCCGCAGCATATGTGAGGGCAGTGCATTGAAGTTTGCATTTGATACATGACAAATGAGATTGCATTGAACAGCGGGGGTTCTGGTACAGCATGGTTAAATGAGGTACAGTCAGTAAAGTCGAAGGTAAGAGGAGAGATATTTGTGCCATATTTCTGCCAAAAAGCCTCTTTATCAAACCATCATTTTAGGGAAGATGTATTTACAATATATTATTTAAAAGAAAACCTGACACAAAAAAACAAACAAGTCAAACATAAAATAACACATTTGCATGATTCATTTTTAATGACATAAACATGACAACAAAGCTCTAACAGCGCCAACATTTCTGCTTTTTTCATCTCTAATTTGATAGTTCTGTTGGTTAACATACATTAACTGACCGAAAGGCTAAATCACAATTCTGGTTATCTCTGATCACCTGAAGGTTTAGAAAATAATATTCATGCCCAAAGCAATCGTTTCTCCTTTAAGAAAGCCTTTACAAGACTTTACATCTTACATGCAAAAATATGCATTTCAGCTTAATTTTTAATCCAAGAGTTTTAAACTTGCACCACCCAAAAAGTATTAACATGCACACTGGCTTCAAAGATACATACATTTTATACACCTTTCATCTTTCACCCATTTCACATGACCAAGACCTTGGTCTGACAAAAGCAGATAAAGTGGCATTATTCCAACTATGGGCTGATGTTTACCACGTTCATCCGGATATGTGACATTGAGAGGGACAAGCAGAACCAGCAGGGTGATTAAGGCCCTATTATCACCTATGCCTCCAAGACATCCGTGACTTCACCACATATCTACGTGGGCAGGAAATCTGTCGGGCTGCAGACTAGCAGTGACTTTGAAATCAACCTCTTATGATGAGTTGCAGTGGAAAACACTTTGAAAAGCAAGATGCTGCTTACCTGAGTAGATCATCTGTTGTCACCACACGTCTTTGGGGGTTGGTCGATCACCTCCGTCATAGTGTTTAGGAGGTGTACGCATCAAGCGGAACATTCTTTCATCTTTCTTAAGGAGGAGTGTGGCATTTATGCCTCCAGCTAAGCTCCGCGGTGACACCTCTGTCCTGATCGGTTGGCCTTAACTGGGAGCTGATCAGCAGCTCTCAAATTCAATCAGAGTGGAACCTTGAGTTAGTGTCAGAGCAAGTTGTTAATCCAAACCCTTTTGCTGCTGCATCACGTCTGAGTGATGCTCTTTCAAGCTTGAATCACAAAACAAGTAAAGGAGTTAACGGTAAAGGTAAAGAAATTAATCTGGGTAGTAAAAAGGGGATTTTGTTTTTTACATGAATCCACAATCTGGTCTTTCACAAGCAGCTACTTTTGTCTGTCCAGGGTTTTGCTGTAACAGTAATTCCAAGCTTTTTTAAGCAGAGACATAAGAAATTTGTGGGCCCATTCATCACTGATTACATTACGATTCATTAAAAAAATGCTTCCTTGTGCTGCAAATTTTTCAAAAGATTTTTTCCCTAATAATCTTAAGAGGTATGTAAATATAGAAATATAAGTATTCCTAGAAATATGAGTGTAAACTTCATTTTCAAATGTTTATAATAAGACACAACTACAATTAAAGATGAATGTTTAGTTTTTATAGAGCTCATCAGAGAATCTGGGAAGGATATCCTCATTGTTCGTCACCGGGGATAGTCTTGTCTTTAAACCACCACCATCATGTTCTCATCTCTCATCTTAGCTCTTGCACCTAATGGGAGGTACAGACTGCCTTAAGTAAAAGTGTGAAATCCTCTTAGGCTCACTGATGGAAAACGTGTCTAAGTTCCCAACTTGACACCCAGCTTCTGGCACCTCTGCTTCTGTGGGATCTGGAATCTTTGAGTAGCTGACCTCCTTGTAGCTGCTAGAGAAATAACAAAACCACATCTTTGTTATCTACATTCTGTATGTACAATAAAATATTTGATCAATTTCCCTCTCATATCATTAATTAAAGTGTTCAATACAAGAAGGAAAAGCTGTAAGTCGATCATACCATGCTTAAATGGAAAATAAAGTTTTGGAAATGACTGCAAATGTAAGTTTTCAAGACATTTAAGTAGGCATCCAAATGCTTCCTTTGCCATTTTTGCTTTTATTTACTGTGTGCATACACCTTTAACATAGTTGTAGATTAACTATGTAAATGGTCCAATGAGGGAAAAAGAAAAATACTCCCTGCTTATTTTCCACAAACCATCCAACTGAGATGGTTTAATATTACATGGTTTGTATTTTAACATTTGCTTTACATATGATTATGGTATTACATGTTTTCATGATCACAATCAGACCGCATTACAAGGGTAGATGTAATCCCAAAGTAATACAAATACAGCACACCGTTAATGATATTCATGAGCTGCAGCATGCCCTGGTGTTCTGCCTGTAGAATGTGCCCATTGTTAAGCCTTCCTATCTTCCCCTGAGGTGGAGGCTAGTGGCGGCATTTAAAGAAATGACATAATCTACACTCATACATGGTGTGAAAAATCCATTTTTGAAACACAACTAGTAGGTTTTAAGTGTAATTTTAAGACATGTCTAAGGAATAAACTGTAACTCTTTCGCGTATGATTTACTTCCATTTATTTATCTTTTTAGAGGTTTTCCATGAAGCTTAAAACTTGTGTTTTACATGATTAACATTTAGTAGAATGGTAAGCTTTTAATTTTACAACATCAAAGCATCTGTTATCCATCATGTAATTATAGAAAGCTTATGTAAAGGATAAGAAACTTGTAGCCCTCTCCTATGTCACTGCCTGCCATTTAACATAAGACAATAACCTCCTCGAGTAGGAGGCTAAGCTGAAGCTTAGACTGCAATAGGCGGAAAAAAAAGGGTAATTAGTCGTGCACTATAAATCAAGTGTTGTGAATTTATTTCACCATGCCCTAATTGAAAGAGCTCTTTTTTCCGTCACTGTAGTCGGACACAGAGCTCCATCGGATGGTGATAAATGTGGAATCTAGCGCAAACAGTTTGAACCAGTCAGGCCATGATTGATCAGCACCCTCTGGGATGTCAGGTGGATCTCTCTCCTTCATCCAGAAGATAAAAGCCTTAACGACTCTCTAGTCTTGCTGTACCTCCCAATTGTGTATTTGTGTGTGTGTCTCACTGCATGTCAGTGTTTTATTACTTCGCAGTCTTTGACCTTGAAGGTTGTGTGTGCATTTGGGCTCTGATGTCTCAATGATCTCTCTTTTAAGTACTAAAATACGTCTTTTATGTGCCATTGATACTGCTATACACACAGTACATAAATGCCCCATGGAGGAGGAATTTGCATGAAAATTTAGTTGATTTATGACTGGATTCTATAGTATTTTCTATCATCGCCCAGTGCATTTTTGCAGGGGCTTAGTAGTGGCCGTAGTGATGCCACAGTACAGTGCTGTAGCCTAACTTCAAAGACTGTTTTGTTCACACGCACCCTCACAAAAACACAGGGTGACTTCACTAGCGTGCAGTGGCAAAGGTGGACCAGCTGGGTTGTTTTGTTTTTGACTTGTGTTTTTTCTTCCCTTTTCTTTCTGTTTCCCTTCTTCTCCATCGTCCCCAGTTCTTCCCCAATCATTTTCTCTCCCAGAGCATTCGCTCAGGAGATTTACACTTGCTGTTGTTGATAGAAGAAAAAAAAAAACTGCAAGCAGGAGAGCGGGCAATGCTGGTAATTCAGGGTTGGTGTGTGGCATTTTATTGAGATCTTGGCTGATTGTCTTGTAGCGGCGATGGATGTGGCTTTTGGAAGCGGAGGTGCATCAGAGGGGATCACTCGGCATCTGGCCCAACACTCTTGTGTCACTGTGACCCTCCTGTTGAGGAAGCAGTGAGGGCCACAGCAGGGGGTCTCACTGAAAAGAAACATAAATTTCAGAGAGAGAATCAATAGACTGTGAGAATTGTGAGAGATGCATTGGTTTGGACTCTCTGACTGTGACCCTGATGCTTTGCTAAGGAAGTCTGTGAGGACACATCTAAAATCCTCAACAACTGTGGAGAATAACCAAACAAAATAGGGCTCACAATCTGCTGAGGTGGGTTTATATGCTTTTTAATTAACACACTAACTCCTATGACCAGCTCTGTAACAAGAGTGGAGTCTTGGGATCACCTCAGCAAGATACAAAAGTTAAAGAAAAGGGAAAAAAAAGTCTCTTAGGGAAACCTGTCCTCCCACAAGATGTATAAATAGCTACAGCTAAGGCTGTCTGTGTCAAAGTTTGGACACACAGTGGGGTGTAAACTTCAAAGCAACCAGGGAATTCTCCAAAACAACTGCTGGCAATTTCAAATCAGCATTCCTTCTGACAGCAATGTAACCCTTCACCTGTATTCTGGCACATGAGAAGAAAATGTCCAATTTGAGACAGCGTGTGTCCATAAAAGGGAAATAATTTTTTGTTTGTTTGTCTAAAAGAGACTTTATTTAAACTGTTTATTGTAAGTGGTCTAGAATAATTCATACATTATCTTTGCAGACTGGAAGCATTAAAGCAGCTGATGATACTTAAGAGCCCTCTTTTGCCACTTTGTGGAAAATAAAAATCTATTTGAAGGTCAAAGGCCAAAAAACATGTCAACAATTTCCCCAGATTATTTTTAAAGTAGCATCAGGACATTGAATCCCATCATTGAGACAAATACATGTCTGTTGTATGCATTCATCTTTAACACCAGCTGTCTGAATTCATTGTGAGCAAAACAAGAGACACAAAAAGAGAGTCTTAAGCCTATTCAGTAGAGACATGGGGCGAACATGGTATTGTGTCTTTGATGGGAGTCGGCCTGTGGTGCATTGTGGGTATTGGGGTGCTTTTTGGCCACAGCAGGATACTGGCGGCTGTGTCCAGTTTTAAGGTGCAGTTGCTCTCTCCTCAGTCATATTAATTATGGGATACAAAAAAAAACCTAATCCCTCAGCCTTTGAAGCGCCAGGCCATTTTTCAAGGCTACATGTTAGAACAAACCTGCAAAACACTCATGCATACACATACAAGCATATTAAAAACAGAGTGCAGTGTTATGCATGCTTTTTGTATAATGATTTGGCCTGAGTAGTTTAATAGCTGATTATGCATTTTCCTTTTGCTGATGAGTCTTCTTACGTTGCATTTATAGCAACTGAAACCATGCAAGCCTTGCAGTTTCTGCTAAATTTAATAGCAATAAATGAACACATAATTTCTATTTTAATTCTTTTGACATGTGCATTTTTATATCACATCCACCATTACCAATGAGCTATGTGCTCCACACAGAAGTAAAGATATTTATATAAAGCTATGCAATGAACTTTCCCTGAAATTAAAATCTTTTGGCTCATTAAACATAATCTCCTCCTTCCTAATCTTCTCAAAGAATAATCCCAGTATCGCAGAAGAAATATGAGGATGACTTGTTCCTTTTCTATTAAATCGCAAATTCTGTTTGTTATTATGTCTGAAAACACACTCATGCAGATGGAAAGTCCTCTCCTTAGAGATCAAAGTGGAGTCCCTGCTGAATGGTTACACAAGACTGTCCCCCCAATCTCTTACTGTCATCCAGTTTTTTTCTGTGTAATCAGAGCGCTGTCCTGTGCTTTATGGAAGAAAACAGCCACTGGAGATTGACAACCTACAACAGGTTTTATGGCTGTTGTTTCAGGTGGGAGGTGAGTTAGTGTCTGAGAGATTTTACACTGCCCTCTTGTGCTCTCACACATACTGTACTGCCTTTCTAGTGTTGAAGCTGGCTAATTTTCACTGCTTTATGTGCCTGCTGCTGAGAAGGCGCAGGATAATGCAACAAAAGAGGCAATGGTGCAGTTAAATATTATGGAACTATAATTCGTAATCCATAGGGACAGCCTGAGAGCTGCCTTGTTCTTTAATCAGTGCAGTCACTTAGATCAGCTTTGGAAAGAGCAGGTTATAAATACCCTTTTGCATTTGTGGCATGCATTCTTGGTTTTACTGTACACCTTAAAATTAGCTTACTTAGCCTTAATACAAAGAAGATAGTAGAATATTGCTTTTGCATAACAGTTTTAAAGATCTGATCACACCTCACAATGAATAAAATCAACTGAATTTACTTGGATTTTGTTTTCATGAGGCTTTGATGCAATTTAAAGATGTTCACATCTAAAATGTCTTCTCTATGTAAAATAGAAAATATATATAAGTTTATATTAAAGTAAACTAAGCTACTCAATATGCTTTTCTATCAGAACAGAATAAACATGGTGTATATTCTGAGCTGCACTCTTCCTGCTCTGCAACATGTCAAAAGGATAGAGTGGAGGGTGAGGAGGAATAATTGTTTGATCTGTCCTTTTGCCTGTCGCTGCCCTAATCACTCAAGACTGATTCAGAAAATGCAGGCTTGAATGTCAGAGGGCCTCCTGTGGAGAGGTGGAGCATTTCACTGGCTTTGGACAGCCGTGCCACGGTAATCACCACTCTCAACCTGGCCGGGCACTCCAGCACACCCCTGATTGAGCACCTCAATCTAACAAGGTGCTATTGCTGGAGCCAGAGATTCTGCCAGGTTTTGACAAACCAGTGGATTGTCGCCCGATCATCATGGGACATTGCTTTTTTCACGGTTCGACCATGCATGCAGAAGGCAGCCACAGAGCACACCTGCCAGTGACTGCAGCATGGAAAATATTAAAATGGACTTGAAAGTTACAGTCACTGTGAAAAATCTAATAATTTCATATCATTTGAGGTGTCCATCAGAAGACATGAGCTTGTTTCCTGTCATGTTGCAGTGACAAGTCATTTTGGAAAATCCAGTTTACATTTCCCCTGTGACTTGTGACTGCGATCATGCTTCATCTGACCTTGTTTCTGCCTGTGACATTAGGGCTTCTCCTGAGGGAATAGACATCCCAATCTCCACCATGGAAGCGTGTTTACAACTGCCTTTAACCTTCAGTTTATTCCTCAAGAGACTAAATTAATTAAAGCAGCAAGTTATAGTCTGTCAGTCTGAAATGTGATATTTATCTAATTCAAAACGAGGGATATAGACATGGATTGCTGTCAATATTAGTTATTGTCAAAATCTTTTTCTTAGGTAAAATGTAAAAAAAATTGACATATTTACCCTAACCTAAAGAAGACAGTTTTTTGTTGTTCTTCTTTCACAGTTTCCACCAAAAGTCCACAGTAAGTCTACAATTTTCAGATAAAATGAAACCATTAATCAAACATCAACTTATTTCCAGATGAAATATAATCAAAATACTTATTGACTACTAAACACAAATGTTTATCTTACATATTTAATAAAAGTAAGACTGCTTTTGCCACATTTTTGCTTGTGGCCCTGTGCAGAAGTGGCTTGTGCTGCACCCTGTGGGAATACTCTGCATCAGTGCCCCTCTGCTCTCCTGCCACCCAACAGCACAAAAGTGAAGCATATCAAAAGAATAAACTCGTGTTTATGTTACCTGTATGCATTGCTCAACTAACTCACAAAGACAGATATGTTCATACACACATACGTGTCTTTGTGGGTTAGTTAAGCAATGCATATACAGGCCTTTACCAAAACATTTATCAGACATCAGGAGACATTCATGAGGATGGTGCAGCTTCTCTTCCTGGTTGATGGGCGGGAGCTCCAAAATATTCATAATTTCCCTTTAATACATATTAAGATACTTGAGAGTCACATGTAAATACATGTAAATATGTGTAATTCAAATAAAACATGGATTAAAAATGTTAAATAAAAGGATATTTTAAGGGACTTTCGGTTTCACTTACAAATTATTCAAAATATCATGTTATTTATATTCAAAACATCAGCGTTTACTAAGTTATTTTAGTTAGTTTAGATCAATGAGTAGTTCTTAAATTTCTTTCTTTTCTTCATTTAGCACAGTACTTAAGGTTAATGACATAGCAGGAATGTTAAGCGATGCATCACAAACACAAACTAACAGTGAAATAATTCAGTGACATAAAGTGACATTAAAAAAAATAAAGACTAATGTTTTTTCAGTAAGTGGCAATTTATCAACAGAAAAAAAAACAACAAATTTTCTGCACCTGATGGATTCTTAAACCTTAAACCCTTCATTGCCAATCTTTTGAACAAAGGATCTGTACCTCAGGAAAAATATAAAATAACATAAACAAGGACCGTGAATGTGAATGTCAATAAACCAATTCCATGGAAATACAAGCTCTAGTGTGCTATAAATTCTTAATTTACAATAATTATGGATGGTGACTGAAGCTCCTTTCACCAGTTTGAAAAGGCGCACAATGGTTTAGTCCACACCTGCACCAGCTGTTTCAGCTGAGTCACTATCCTGCCAGTAGCCTACAATAGACAGCCGCATGAGGCAGGAAAAGTCATGTCTTTCTAGATAACTATCTATATATATATATATATATATATATATATATATATATATATATCACGCTCCCCATAACGAAAAAAAACAAAC